>JBBBDQ010016885.1:0-22036 GCA_037127315.1 Ascarosepion bandense | reverse complement strand
GCCCACAAATAGGCTTCGTTGCCTCTTCTGGTTTGTGATTTTCTTTCCTGGAGATTTGGCTGAAGATGGATAGATGGCTGTGATACGGGTGAGTGAGTGAGTGAGGACCTTTTTAAGGGGAGACATATTTTGCAGGCTTGTGGTCATGGATCGTAACACTGGCATGCTAATTTGCCTGTGCTGAAATTGAAGGAGCAGAAGGTGAGTTATGGTAAACTTCGGCTGTGATGGAAAGATTGTGGACGAGGTGTACTTGACTTTGTTTTTCAGGTGAGTCATCTTGGAAGGCGACTTAGTTACAGCAGGATGGGATCCTTATTTTAGAAAGTAGTGGTGGTGTGATGTAGTCTAATGGACGGGATGTTTAAGTTTTAACTTTTTTCTTTAATTTTCTTTTAGTTTTTTTGTTTTATCCCGGGTCGTACTTTCTATGCTGTTCAAGTTTCTCTGTATAGCTAAGCAAACTCTTACCGCCAATACTGTTCGAGCCTTTGTCCATGGGGGGGGGGCTTCAGGGGGACCGAGATTGCACAGCTGGAGTGCTTTCCCTGTTACTCTTTCTACGACTTGCTATTCCTTTGCATTGTTCACCTTCTCCCTGCTTTGAGTGATATTGTCTTTGAGATATATCGGGCAAACTTTTTGGTTTTGGCCACCGGTACCAGCCACAGACGGGCAGACCTATTACTGGCGCCACGAAAAAATATTCAGTTCGAGGAGGATTAGTGGTATCAGACGGGACTTCAAAGGCCTTCTCTGGATAGGAATAGGTGAAGTGATAAATGTTGCCACACTTCCAACACGTTTGTTTCCTTCCTGTCACAATCACGGTATTTATTCCCACCTATATTAGAGAGGAAATAATTTTGTGGCATTTGTAATTTTATGGCATATGCAAGCAGGTAGCCAATCATGTTGCTTGTTCTACATTTCTTTCTCCTTTGCTGTTACTGCCACCATTGCATCTTTTCCCTGCTGCCACCACTACATCTCCTGGTTCTATTAATTGCATCCTGACTGATGCCTCTGCTGTCTTGTCTGATACAAGAATTTCCCCCTGCAATTCTCTCTACTGCCACCAGTTCCATCCCCCCTACTACCACATCAACCCCTACTGCCACCATTGCATCTGCATCTTTTCCTGCTGCCACCTACATCTCCTGGTTCTGTCTAGTGCATCCCTGACTGATGCCTCTGCTGTCTTGTCTGATAGAAAAATTTCCCCTGCAATTCTCTCACTACCACCAGTTTCCAGCCACTCCTACTACATCAACCCCTACTGCCACCATTGCATCTTTTCCTGCTGCCACCACTACATCTCACAGTTTCTGTGGTACATCCCTGACTGATGCCTCTGCTGTCTTGTCTGATACAAAAATTTCCCTGCAATTCTCTCTACCACCAGTTCCATCCTCCCTACTACCACATCAACCCCTACTGCCACCATTGCATCTGTATCTTTTCCTGCCACCACTACATCTCCTGGTTCTATTAGTGCATCCCTGACTGATACAAAAAATTTCCCCTGCAATTCTCTCTACTACCACCAGTTCCATCCTCCCTACTACCACATCAACCCCTACTGCCACCATTGCATCTGCATCTTTCCTGCTGCCACCACTACATCTCCTGGTTCTATTAGTGCATCCCTGACTGATGCCTCTGCTGTCTTGTCTGATACAAAATTTCCCCTGCAATTCTCTCTCACTACCACCAGTTCCATCCTCCCTACTACCATCAACCCCTACTGCCACCATTGCATCTGCATCTCTTTTCCTGCTGCCACCACTACTCTCCTGGTTCTATTAGTACATCCCTGACTGATACAATTTCCCCTGCAATTCTCTCTACTACCACCAGTTCCATCCTCCCTACTACCACATCAACCCCTACTGCCACCATTGCATCTGCATCTTTTCCTGCTGCCACCACTACATCTCCTGGTTGTATTAGTGCATCCCTGACTGATACAAAAATTTCCTACCCAATTCTACTACCACCAGTTCCATCCTCCCTACTACCTCCAACTCTCTGCCACCATTGCATCTGCATCTTTTCCTGCTGCCACCACTACATCTCCTGGTTCTATTAGTGCATCCCTGACTGATACAAAAATTTCCCCTGCAGTTACTCTCTACTACCCTGGTTTCCATCCTCCCTACTACCACATCAACCCCTACTGCCACCATTGCATCTGCATCTTTCCTGCCACCACTACATCTCCTGGTTCTATTAATTGCATCCCTGACTGATAAAATTTCCCCTGCAATTCTCTACTACCACCAGTTCCATCACTCCTACTACATCAACTCCTACTGCCACCATTGCATCTGCATCTTTTCCTGCTGCCACCAATACATCTCCTGGTTCTATTGGTGCATCCCTGACTGATACAAAAATTTCCCCTGCAATTCTCTCTACTACCACCAGTTCCATCCTCCCTACTACCACATCAACCCTACTGCCACCATTGCATCTGCATCTTTTCCTGCTGCCACCACTACATCTCCTGGTTCTATTTGTTCCATCCCTGACTGATACAAAAATTTCCCCTGCAATTCTCTCTACTACCACCAGTTCCATCCTCCCTGCACATCCAACTCCTACTGCCACCATTGCATCTGCATCTTTTCCTGCTGCCACCACTACATCTCCTGGTTCCATTAGTGCATCCCTGACTGATACAAAAATTTCCCATGCAATTCTCTCTACTACCACCAGTTCCATCCTCCCCTACCACATCAACCCCTACTGCCACCATTGCATCTGCATCTTTCCTGCTGCCACCAATACATCTCCTGGTTCACAATGGTGGCAAAGCTGACAAAATTTCCCCCTGCAATTCTCTCTACTGCACCCAGTTCCATCACCCTACTACCACATCAACCCCTACTGCCACCATTGCATCTGCATCTTTTCCTGCTGCCACCACTACATCTCCTGGTTCTATTAATTTCATCCCTGACTTGAATACAAAAATTTCCTCTGCAATTCTCTCCTGCCACCAGTTCCACTTCTCCCTACTACCACATCAACTCCTACTGCCACCATTGCATCTGCATCTTTTCCTGCTACCACTACATCTCTGGTTCTATTAGTGCATCCCTGACTGATACAAAATTTCCCTGCAATTCTCTCTACTACCACCAGTTTCCATCCTCCCCTACTACCACATCAACTCCTACTGCCCACCATTGCATCTGCATCTTTTCCTGCTGCCACCAATACATCTCCTGGTTCTATTAGTGCATCCCTGACTGATACAAAAATTTCCCTGCAATTCTCTCTACTACCACCAGTTCCATCCTCCCTACCCTCCCAACTCCTACTGCCACCATTGCATCATCTTTTCCTGCTGCCACCACTACATCTCCTGGTTCTATTAGTGCATCCCTGACTGATACAAGAATTTCCCCTGCAATTCTCTCTACTACCACCAGTTCCATCCTCCCTACTACCACATCAACTCCTACTGCCACCATTGCATCTGCATCTTTTCCTGCTGCCACCACTACATCTCCTGGTTCTATTAGTGCATCCCTGACTGATACAAAAATTTCCCTACCAATTCTCTACTACCACCAGTTCCATCCTCCCTACTACCACATCAACTCCTACCACTGCCACCATTGCATCTGCGCTCTTTTCTGCAATACATCTCCTGGTTCTATTAGTGCATCCCTGACTGATACAAAAATTTCCCCTGCAATTCTCTCTTTCTACCACCAGTTCCATCCTCCCTACTACCACATCAACTCTACTGCCACCATTGCATCTGCATCTTTTCCTGCTGCCACCACTACATCTCCTGGTTCTATTAGTGCATCCCTGACTGATACAAAAAATTTCCCCTGCAATTCTCTCTACTACCACCAGTTCCATCCTCCCTACTACCACATCAACTCCTACTGCCACCATTGCATCTGCATCTTTTCCTGCTGCCACCAATACATCTCCTGGTTTCTATTAGTCATCCCTGACTGATACAAAAATTTCCCCTGCAATTCTCTCTACCACCACCAGTTCCATCCTCCCTACTACCACATCAACTCCTACTGCCACCATTGCATCTGCATCTTTTCCTGCTGCCACCAATACATCTCCTGGTTCTATTAGTGCATCCCTGACTGATACAAAAATTTCCCTGCAATTCTCTCTACCGCAGTTCCATCCTCCCTACTACCACATCAACTCTACTGCCACCATTGCATCTGCATCTTTCCTGCTGCCACACTGCATCTCCTGGTTCTATTAGTGCATCCCTGACTGATACAAAAATTTCCCCTGCAATTCTCTCTACTACCACCAGTTCCATCCTCCCTACTACCACATCAACTCCTACTGCCACCATTGCATCTGCATCTTTTCCTGCTGCCACCAATACATCTCCTGGTTCTATTAGTGCATCCCTGACTGATACAAAAATTTCCCCTGCAATTCTCTCTACTACCAGTTCATCCTCCCCTACTACTACATCAACTCCTACTGCCACCATTGCATCTGCATCTTTTCCTGCTGCCACCACTACATCTCCTGGTTCTATTAGTGCATCCCTGACTGATACAAAAATTTCCCCTGCAATTCTCTCTACTACCACCAGTTCCATCCTCCCTACTACCACATCAACCCCTACTGCTACTTCGTTTCTCTGAATCAAAAATATACATTTAGTAAATCATTGAAATAAAAAAAGGGCAGATAACTGCACTTTAATATTTGATTCCACGACACAGGATGGAAAACATGTAGGCCTGTGTTGTTATTGACAACCCCATTAACTTCCCATCTTGTGTCGTTGGAACGCCTTCCAGGCGGATATTACGCACATTCAGTCAGTTAAGTGCCATACATGAAGCACGCTTGGGCGATCATGTCTCTTTCGAGACATGACTGACTGGGCAGAAGATTAGCATATATCACTACACTGATATCCAATAGCCAAAAAGACCCTGTTGACACCCTGAATATTGTCAAGGGTGTCATTGATATTGAAAGGTACTATCAGACCCCAAACGTGATCCTTCAACGTGATAAAGATTTGTTTGGAAATCAATTGCCAAATAATATCAAAGAATCAGCCACTGATTCCACCTAAGAACAAACCTTTATTCCAGAAAATGGTGACTATAGCAAAAAGCATGGAAGTCTTAAGCAGGCAGTATAAAAGTTTCAGCATGTTCGATTCTTTGTGTGAGTCAAATACAACATCGGTGAGGCAGCACACCATGCTGACTGAGAAAGCATCATCCAATTGAATTTTGTGAACGGAAGAAGCTTGCGCCAAATGCGTATGTCTCAACATAAGTGATATCATAACGGCCAAGCGAAACTGGGTAGAGAATGCATCGATGATCTGGATGCCCAGCAGTTTCAACATTGCTTGAAGTTGGCACTTAAATACAGCAGGCTGAGGACTGGACCAAAAAGGGGGCAGGTGAAGGTGTACAGGAAGAGATAAGTAGGAGAAAGATGAAAAAGTAACAAAAATTGAAAAGATCGCAGCTGAGATAAACTCAAACCTTCAAAAGTGTGCAGATGTCTGTTTTTAAAAAGTGAATTTCCGAAATATGCAGAAGGACTGCATGACATATTGCATGGCCAAATAGTTGGACAGACGATATAATCTATTCGGACAATTGATGGCGTAATCATGCTTATGTTGGCCGTGTTCTAGAATAAACTTCATAAGATTTCATATGTTAATGATGTAGCTGATTGCTATGAATTGAACAAATATGAAGTTGGTACCGGACGCTACATCATGCAGGACCTTTACTTGGAAAAGCAGCTCAGCGGTGAGGGTTAGACAGCCAGTTAGAAATTCAGTAACAATCACAAACGGCCGTTTTCAGGGCCACAAATATTCCTGAAAGTCTCCGAATACAAGGTATTAAATAGAAAACATCCCGGCACTAAAATACTCATGTGTAAAAAATCATTCATGAGCTTCGCAATAGAAAATGCTTGCCTGAAGTTAAAGCAAAAAGTAACCCTGGTAATGGAGACAAATACGCCAGGATAGGCGAAGAAAAGATTTGGGACTTTCTAAGCTTTGTCCATTGTTTTTTTTATAGGGGAAGCAGACCGTTGAAATTATTGCTAAAAAAATTAGACAATGAAACTTTAAATTCATCACTAAATGACCGAATGTCACTTGCAGGATAAGAATCTCCATTACTGAGATTATATATAGTTATGAATGAATTCTAATTGCAAGTAATTGGGAAAGTAGATCTCCTTGATCAGATAGTTTTCCTAAGATACTCGGCAGAAAGCTTGAGAGAAAAGGCCATAGGGTTCCAGAAGAAACAACTTTCTTTCTGAAGTACAATGGAAGAGGGTAACAGAATTGCCACCGGGACGATCCTGTTAGCGACAAAACGTATTGCTGTTGGTCATTGTTCGAACTGGAAGATCGAAATGAACTTCACGTCTCAACATTGATGGCCTCTTCACAATCATCAAAGGACTGGACAGAACTTCTGAGTGATCTCTGAGGAGACAATTCGAGTTGTTGAATAGCTTCATCAATTTTTTTCATCTCCTATATTTTTCGGTATTGATCTGTCATAAGTTTGTGAAAGGTCCTTAGCAGACATCCTGCACCTGCTTCCAACAGATAACCAGAACTCCTAAAATTATCCATAAAATTCAATTGAACATAGAATTTCAAAAATTTGAATGAAACAGCTTGACTCAAATTTACAAATGATTGCAACTTCACTGAACGTGTCTTCGCGTATATGACTATGTTAATGATGATGCTTAGTCTCAAAAATTGATGTTTTTTTTCAGTAGTTTTATTGTTGGGAAGGCATTTTGGCAAGCGATTTATCATAAAGTGCTTGATAGCAAGATTAAGCGTTAATAAACTTTTGTGGAGAACTTTGTCACCTGAGTAGTGTCAATTTCAGTCGTGCCGACTGAGGAATTCTGTGACGACCAAAAAAAATAAAATAAAAACGAAGACTGTGAGGAACATCGTAATAATGCCTTCAAATAACTTCGAAGTTGTCATGACTGAAATAATCTCTTACATGCACACACAGAAAATTTTGAAAAGCTAGTTAAGGTATTTTTAAATATTCAAATGTAGAAAGTAAAGCGGGGGGAAAATAACTTTCTTTTTACCGTTTGGATCTTAAACGAGTTCGGCTTCTGATTCCGTCTCTCTATTTTCAAAGTTATATTTTTTGCTTTTCTTTCAGATAATGAAAGTTTTTTCCCCCCACTTTTTGAGGTACTTCCTTACCTCATCCAATATTTTCTTTTGAGAGGCCATTTTTTGCCATCCCTCACTGCGAAACCAGTTCACGGAGACCCTCCAAGAGCATCGTCATGCCCTTCCTCTTTCTCTTTCCAGGTGGTTATGATAGGAAACTTTTCCACCTGGCTTATACATTCCCTTTTTCTTCATTCCCGGTTTCCTCTCAGCTAAAATCACTTCAAAGAAAATAATCAATATTTGTTTTCTGTGGGATAACAGCAACCTTCTGTCTACCTGAAAGACATTCACCCCCTTGGGGAATGATTTCTTTCTTGGTAGGTTACCCCTACCAAGAAGCGGTATTTTTTCTCTTGCTAGGGAGGTGAGTGGAATGAGTGCAGGGAAGCGGGAAGGCGAATGTTTTTGTGGGAAGCAACGGAGGTTCTTGGTTACCCAGCATATGATTTTTGGTCGTTCTGGCGAAGTAGGGACGGAAGCTAATTTTGATGGTCTTCCGACTACTCCACCCTACTTCGTCGAAAACTGCTCTCATTTCATGCCTTTTCCCTCGTCATCCTCTTTGTCTTTTTAGCGCCATGTTCGCGGCTTCGTCAGACAATCAAGTGTCGTCACATTGATAAGGATATAGCTAGGGAGATTCTATAGATATAGTCAGCGGTGAAAGACTCAATGCTATTCTTAAGCCTCTCCCACCATCTATTCCCGATAACCACCCCCACTAATCTAGCTGGTCAAATAAAGACAAGTTGAACTTCCAGTGTCCAGCTAATCTAGGCCTACGATCTAACGTCACTCGGGCTCAAACGAGTTTGTTTCACTAGTTAGGCTACTTGGACCACAATAAAGCAGATCTAGATCGGCCCTTCTCACTAACATTTTATCCAGATAGCCGTCTACCCAGATAGTTAGCTCTCTATATCCTACCCTCGGATATCTATATTCCGCCCAGGGTGATCGAACCGGTATCTGTCGACGAGGCCGAAATCGTCGATCAGATCAACCAGGCTACGATCATCGACCTCTCCCCGCCCCTACCTAGCTTGGGGTCCAGAACGCATTCGATCCCAACTAGAAACTAATCGCGAAAGGGCACTCACCAGGAACAGCCCAGACGACGGGAAAACGGGATGCACTTGTCCCCGGTCAGATTTGGGCACCGCATTTACGTTAACCAATCAGGAAACATCACGGGCTTGCTGTTCACGTATAATAGAATACAGCACACGAGCATCAGCTTTGCCGACGGTGTCTCCTGGATCGCAGCCCCATCTAATCCGAAGGACAAGAGATCACGAAGCAGGCTGGCAGCCTTAACCCGATCTCTCAGGCCTCTTACATTCAAGACGGATTCCTTATGCATATACTAACCGGAAATCTGCGGGGAGAAGAGAACGGATTGTCTCAGGCTATCACATACTCATATCGGACATGTTCGACCAGATTTCTGAAACAATACCGATGTCCATAGAATGTGAGTTTTTAACACCCCCTATATCAGAAGGGATGGATCAAAACTAGGACCAACCCTGCATAATGTAGACCTTTATTTCAATTCTGGAGACACAATTTCAGCCATCCTTGAGGTCCAGAAAAGACTGCTGCTCTCTGAACCGGTGATCCCATACTTTCAAATACCACCCCTTCTTCTAATTAGGGTGATCACCCTGGGGTCGTTCTAGGTTCTCATTCGATTTCCTATGCAACGGTATATTTAAACAAAGGCCTTAGGAGGGCCTGCTTTTGGATGAAGGACCTTCTCAGGACTTGTCTGTCCACTTAATACACTTTTTCCGTCACGAAATCATTTATTCTTTGCACCTTTAATTTTGAAGGGCTGTGGGGCGATTTAAAGGAGGGAGTAGAAAGACCTCGAAGAGGAAGAAGAATGTTAATTTGTTTTGGGAGCGGATGCGGTGCTTGCGCACATAACCAGGGCCTTTTCTGCTTTTCCTCGTCCTCCCTCGCCTGCTTCACCGATGACAACCGAGCCGGGGGGGGGGGGGATTTCTTTGCACTCCGCTCTATGCTTATTTTGTAGTCACCCACTGGTTCATGTTGCTTTCTAGTTTTTTTCGTCCCCCCCCCCAAAGGTGACTTTTTTATTTTCATCTTGCTGAGAAGGACGGGACGCCTTTACCCTCACTCACTACAGCAGTCCATTCATTCGCTGGTTCCTGGCTGGTATTGTCTGCCGCTACCACCACTTCATCAGCTGCTAAAACTTTCTCCGTCACCGATGCTACCGGTTTCATACTGGATTTCTTTTTGGGCACATTTTTGCCAAGTGCTCTGCTACCCCACGTTCAGCAGTAGGGCTTTCATCTTCTCTTCACTACGACGAATATCCTCCTTACCTCACAATATATCGGGGATCCTTACTAATTCTTTTCAAGTTTAGTACTTGCCCAGTTCGAAATCCTCTGTGGGTGTCCCGTTTAACTGACTATCCGATTCCACCTCCTCCACCAAATCAAACTGTGCGAAAAAGCTTCCCTTATAGTCGCTAGATGTATCAAGTGGCACTCCAAGGACGACGATCCGGACTTCCCGTCTTGTGCCTAAATATTCATTTTGTAATCTGTCACTTTATCAGAATGCTGCCTGCTAGACTCTTCGCCTCTTCCTCAGTTGCAAGAATCATATCCCACATTGAACGGGAACGCTTTGGCTAAAATTTTCCAGATTATGTAGCGCCCCTCCATAGTCTCCCTGTTGACACCGACAAGTTTTCGCGTCTTCACGTCTGGTGTCAACAGGGAGATTCTCTTTGCTGCAACGATATCCAGCTCGTCAGGATTGCTAATGAATTGCCGTTATTTTACTTTCGTTTGGTCATAGTTGACCGCATTTCTTATTGTTTTCTCGACCGTTGTTGTTCGACAATACGGCGTTTTAGACGACACCGCTAATTCTCATTGGGGAGACTCATCATTGTGTCTTCATAGCAAGAAAAACGAAAGTTCGCAAATCATGCACAGATTCAAAAATTAAACGAAAACAAAAGAATGTAGAAAAACTTGCTCAGTCACAAAGGTTTTTCGGAATAAAATATTACACAATTAACCTGCGAAACAGATAAGCGTATGTTGTTTTACAGTAGTTTCTGGGCCGAAAGGGGGATGGGATGAGGTTGAGTACTCTTTACTCTCCCTATACCTAGCTAAGCAGATTCGACTTCTCATTCGTTACAATTTCTTCAGTTCACCACAAGAACCCATCCATCACTACCCAATTCTTCACGCACCACAATACCATATGAACACAGGACACCTAAAAAAAGTGGGGTAAAACCAAAGTCAAATGTCATAATTTGTTCTATGTGCAATATAAAAATATATTCAATGAGAAAAGAGGAGGGAATAAAATGCTCAAAGAACTATTGGAAAAACGACACTCGTCCCGATCGTTGGGCTCATAACCACAACGATTGATACATTTTCGTATTTTCTATTCAGGAGACTTGAACAATCTAAGCAGACATGGCAAGGAAAAAACTTTACACAATTACATTAGCGTACCAAGTAACATAGACATTCCTAAGCTTAATGAAACCAATACAGCGAACTTGAGAAGAAATCGGAAAAATGTGGTGCACTTAAACTGTTTTTGATCGAAGTTTTGGGTTTGATAAAACCCAACAAATCAAAATCCAACATCTTAAAGCTGCTGAAAGACCTTATGACATTAGCTTTCATCACTTTCATGAATTAAGAGCTTACACCTAACTTTATTCGAATATTATCACGGATATAATATATAACCTGTCACTTTTTCTGCGTTGAAATCTACAGATAGGTTGAAATTTCCTAACAATTTCAGGATTTGTCTGTATGCTTTCTCATTTTATTGGATTCGTGCGCCTAACTGTATTTGTGGATATCTGTTGTTTTACTCATAATCCAATTAAACATGTCAACCATTCAGTGCAATGATAAATCGATTCCCTACCTGTTCGACCTTTCAGATACTTACGAACATTTATTCCTAAATTATAATTAACGTCGTTCTTAACGCACATCCAAGTAACACTGACCTAAGCTACTGTTTAGAACATGCGAGGTCTCTTTTATGTTAGGAACAATTAAGTTGACGTTTAAATACCATCTGGTATGGCGATATAGTAAATACAAATTTAAGGGATTGAACGATCCTGCCTTACATAGTTCGGGGCCACTTTATAATCCGCCATCTTTTCAGAAAGATTAAAGCAAAGAATATAAAACTTACTATTACCTTAATTTCTTTTAGCAGTTAGAGCAACAGTCCTTGTTTTCTTAAAATGGAAAAAAAAAATTCGTGCAAAGAAAAAAAATCTATTTTTTGCTTCTGAGCGCCACTAATGGTCTCGTGAAATTCGTCTGAGCGTTTGGACACTTTTAAAAATCCCTGACTTGTATACGCGTAACTTTGCCTTATGTCTCACCAGTTGGAGGACTTTATACCGGCTCTTTTTCTGACGATGAATGAAGGTTGCAAAATTTGGTATAAGCATCAGTAGCGTTTTTAGTCGGCTGTAAGCTGAATGACCTGAACTGCTTCAGGCTAACTTTTCATGACCTTTTCGCTATTTCTTTATTCAGCTCAGGTCCGATTAAAACAATCAAGTCTTGGACAAATAATTCAAAACAAAACCTGTCGCATCCTGATATGACGGTAAATCCCATCCGGCAGCAAGGCTCTGATTGCGAGGTTGTGAGGAGCATGGAACCACCTCTTAATTGCTGCTGTCTCCAGGTCCACCCTGACCCGGAGTGGTAGCAACTGTTAGGATTCCAGCTATGGGCAAATAGTTAACCCTCAAATCTTGTTCAAAACATCATGAAAGTATAAATAGAATTTTCTAGAAAAATATACATATTTTTTAAAAATATTACCAACAGTATATTTTTGAAGGAAAAAACATGAACAATTATTTTGAATACAGAACTAGAAAACATCTGAAGTTCTAAAATGAAAAACAAAAATAAATTAAAAATTTTCTCATTAAAATATAAATCAACCTTCTCAATGTAATCAAACATTAGAAAAAATATCTGAACCCCTCCACATTTGGCATTAAGAATCGCATGTAGGTATGCCGTTAAACAAGCTCAAAACAAAACCTGTCAGTTGTCCATTTAAAAGGACTTCTATTAAACGCCGCTACAGTGGCTTCTTTCACCCCAAAATGAAAAACTGTCAAATGACCGGTTGAACTAAACGAGCTTCACGCCCGATTGAAGTTTGTTCGCTAGCTATTCTAAAACTCCAATAGCAACCTCTTGCAGTGTTGCTGTAAGAAAAATTTTCTGTCAAATCAAATGCTCATCTTTTAGCTTCTGAAGCGAGTTCATTTTCGTATTTCGGCTCAGTTTTCAATTCGAAAAGCTGAATTTTCCGCTCAAAAGGATGGCATTTCGGTTCAGGATTTAGTAACTTCAAAATCCTTTAAGGGCACCTTCTTAGGCAACTTCAATCTTGCAATCTATTTTTTATTTTTTAACGCGTGATGCCTTTGACTATTTTTATCTATTTGCCGTGTTCTTTGAGGTGGAATATTTACCTATCTCTATAAAATCTTTATTTCATTGTCTGTTGGATTCTTCCTCGTACAACAGTGCTTTCGAGTTTTGGATTTCGTGTTTTTTTTTTTTTTTTTTTTTTTTTTTTTTTTTTTGAAAAACGAATTCACGCTCTCATCAAACGTCGTGTCCTTCTTTTGTCTTTAAAGGAACCTTCCTCCCCCTACATCTCGATCGGAGATTTATATCACAAGGAAAGTCTTTGTTCCATTGCATTGAAAATTCTTCCGTCATCTGTTATAAGGAAACAAAAATCTCCATTCTTCTAAACAGGAAGAAAAACTTTAGCCGTTTTAAACTCGTGATATTGGCGCTGGCGATTGAATAGATAGCTTGAAAGTCCGATGCTTTCTTAATATTGCCAACCCTACCAGACGTTAAAAATGTTCATTTAGATTTACGACTTTGTGACCTAAACCTCCGAAGTCGCTAGTTTCTTGGAAGACTAACAGACTATTATTGCCCGCCTCCCCCAAAATTTGTAGTCGAAAATTCCGTTACTCGACGACAGCTGTGTAGGAAACCGTATTCTAGGTAAAACTTTTTTTCCCCGTGTAAAATAAACCTGAGCAATCATGAAAATCTTGCCAATATTTAAATCTGAATGGAAAGACACATTTGTCATTTTGTTTCAACCGGAACTAAATAACATCTTGCCTTTTTCGTTTGACTTTATAACGTGTACAGAAGAGTAAAAAAAAAAAAATTTAAGGTTTTGACTGAATCTCTTGTCTGACTTTCATTTTGGAGTTCCTATCCACGATTAGCAAAATTCAATGATGAATACGACGACAACTTTTACACGCCAATCGCGTTTTTCTTATGCACGCATAATCAGTCGAAAGGGACAGGATATGACAGCTTTCACAAAGCGACTGTGAAGTTTTTTTTTTTTTTTTTTTTTTTAAATTCGCTTAATCCTGACGTGACTGTAGTGCAGTGGATATCGACTTGGAACGAGAAATCATCGACAAGTTCGAATTCCAGTCGTATTCGTTGCATTCACTTACGTGCAAATACACTTGGGAAGGTATTAGTCCGTCGCTTCCTCGATCTATGGGTTAAATAGCAACACAGATTGGGTTCTCTCTGTAGCCTTGGTTGTCTAACCAGTCTACCGTAGAAAGTACGTAATCTATAGCAGAAAAATCTTCTGCCCAGTCATGTCTTTCGAGACATGATCGTCCAAGCGTGTATAACGTATGGTACTCGGGTCTAACGACTGAGTCGACCTACATGTTCTCATTTTATATTTTGATGAAAACCAGTTTTAGCTTTTGGAATAGCTAATGTGACTGAAAACTCTTAGGATATTTAAATTTTCAGTGGAAAACCTTTTCTAGGCCTTCAAAGAAATCCGAGAAAGTGTGACTTCTCTTTAATCAAATGGGTAAACGAAGTCAACACAAATGGGTTTAACGAGCAGCAGGGTTCCTCCGACTAAACCATGTACTCTTTCTGCAGAAATGAGTCGGCTTCACGAAAAGTTGCAGGGTATTGAAACTTTTTCAGGGGCTTCAATTGAAATTAGAACAAAATGCGTCTAAACGGACGCCAGCGTTTCTGAAACATAATTTTATGTTAATTCGTATAGAAAATACTTTGTAATGAAGGTTGTATTGTTAGTTGACCCTTCCTGTTTCTGTAAAATAATACAATTTCCGTTCTTTCAATGAATACACCCTTTAATGTGTATATCAAACCATTTTCTAGCTCTTGCCTTTCTTCTCGGATGACATTTCCAAGTCAGCTATTTTGTTTGTTTAACTTGTCCATTTTGTCTTTATAGCTTAGTATTTACCATCATATTTCTCGCTTTGATGGAGGCGTGCTTTCGGGATCTTTCACCCTGCCATTCATCATCTGCCTTGTCCTCTTTTGCTGCTTCTTTGGGCTCTTGAATCGATTGCCTGGTTTTTAGTCAGGCAGGCTTTAGCCAAATGGCCCAACGCTCAACAGAGCCAAAGAAAAGGCCTTTTGCCCTCCACAACATAGATCGACTGGCCACGGCAGGTCAGAATGTTCGGTATTTCACCGAACTCCTTACGGATTACTGTCATCACTTGTAATGTGATATCACCTGTAAGGAAGTCAGCTTTGCTCGTGGCGAGTCGTCAATTCAGTCACCTGCCCATACTGGGAAAAAGTTTCCGAGTGGTCCTCAGTATGTCCATGGGTACCCCGTGCAAGGTAACTCGGGTCTTGCGGATGCCTATGTATTCTGTTTGGTTGTTAGTGTGGCTCCTGCCAACTGCTTCTGCCGCCTCCTCCGTTGGTAGTAGGACGTCTCACATGGCATGGCTTCTCCTTGCCAACATTTTAACCGGAATGTTCAAAGCTTTTGATGGCCTTCCTGCTTCTGCTAACCCATAAAAAACTTCTGTGTTTTGGATCTTTGGTTAGCAGAGAAATGATCCTTGTTTTTCTCTTGCTCAGCCAGGCAGTTCATTTACAAAGATGAACTGCCTATATTTTTCTTTTATAAAAGCTTTCAATACGCCTACATTACGAGTTTGGCCCTCCCCTTGCTTTCGAGGTCGAAGATACAGGCGTAAGCCCGCATTTATGGGACCACCGCTCTTGATGCAGGCCTAAACTTTCCTTTCGTCTGCCGTTTACGGGCAACTGGACCACCAGAAAAGAAAATGAAAACAACGAGGTCGCAATTAGCGTCAAGTTGCCATACGAAAAATAAGATCTAGCTATAACTTGATAGTGAACTCTACACAAAACTCACAACGAAACAACTTAGCGGTTGGGTGCTCACTTTTCTCGACATTCACGAACTTTATTGTATACATACCATACAATTTTGGCACAAGACCAATGATTGGTGGGGACAAAAACTGAGGCTGGTCATCAATAATTATCTCATACCTAGTTGAACCAACTCAGGACTTAAACACTTCTTGGAATTTTCATTCACCATGAAAACCCATCCATCATCAATTAGTCCACCATACACCATATTACCTTGTGCCCTAACCGTATTTTTACGGTAAATAAACATACACCATAATACCTCATAGTCTCCTCTATAGTATACACAGCGGCACCTTTCTGTCAACGAAACAGAGAACAAAAACAAGGACAAATACTCACTCTTCCTCGCAAGAAACAACGGTAGTCCACGTTAAAAAAAAAACAATGCACATCAATTGTATTTTCACATCTTGCCACTAACTCAGTTTGTTTGAATGAAAAAAAATTAATCGCCGAAGTACCCGAAATGCATTTCTGTTTGCCCGTCAATTTTCGTGACAGGCTTCCCTAATTTTAACGTTGTTCGTTTGTTAAATCTTTCTATGGTGGAAATTGCCAAAGACTGATTTTGTTAAATGAGAAAAAATTTAAAAAAATTAAAAGCACTGGTCAAAGTTATTGGAACACTTATTTGTAGTCTGAAAAAAAGTCTTTCACGTTGGCATCTTACCATTCCCAAAATTTACCGAGAGCCTTAGCCAGTTTGCATTACTGGAAAACACCCGCTGTGCGGTAGTCGTCTACATCACTGGCGCCCAATTTGAGAATGAATAACAGGTAATTTAAAGCCTATATCCGATGTCCATACTGTTGGTTCTTTGTCTGGCCCGGAGACATGCGGCAGACATCTTCAGTGTTAAATGGAAGGTTAGCTTCTATTTTGTTGCCTAAAAATAGGCTTCGTTGCCTTCTGGTCGGAGATAGGGAGTGAGTGAGGACCTTGCGGAGCTGTTGCATGATAATTTAAGGTGAAGGAGCAGAAACTGAAATGGCGGGGAAACTTTGGCTGTAATGGAAGATTGTGGATGAGGTGCTCTTTTTCTTTTTTTTTTGGGGGCGGGGGCCATCTGGAAAGTGACTTGGTTACAGCAGGACTGGATCTTTTGTTTTGGGAAGGAGTGGAGATGGTGTGATGTTTCAATGGACAGGGTGCTCTTACATTTTTAAATTTGAATATTTTCTTGTTTGTTTATGTACTTATTTTTTTGTAAATTTTTAAAAAACAAAACTTTTTCATCCTGGGTCGTGTTTTCTACGTACACGATGATCATATCACGAGAGGTCATATTGTCCGCGCAGTCCTCAGGCGTGAGCAACAGTACGTCTCACATGAACCTGTTCTTTTATGATCTGCGTTTAACTCAAGGATATCAATGATTTCATCAATGTATCTTTCTCTGCACAGATAAATTTTTCGTTTTTGCTTGTCGAGCAGAAAGACCGACACAGTTGTACCTCAAGGTCGACCAGTAGCCTGCCATCGGTAATCGGATGAGTGTACTGCTTGGCCTCAATGAACACCGTCATATCGACAACGCGATTTCGGAGGGGAACTCCAAATCGTGATTCCTCTCTCTCTCTCTCTCTGCCCGACTTCTCGCTGGTACGTTTTCATTGTTTTCAGCAAAAAGGGAGGGGGAATTCATTTTGCTTCATAGGACTCCCCACATTTGAAGACTTCTTTTCAGGGATGGAATTTCTCATTTTTGTCATTGTTTTAGTAATGACTTATTTGAACAAAATATGGTCGGTCATCTCTTTTTTTTTTTTTTTTTTTTTTCCTGTTTTCCCCTGTACTCCACCTGTATTGTGGATTAGTGTGAGTCCTCTACACTTTCCCATCTATATTGGTAATCTTGAAACAAAAGAGCCGGAAATAGCTAGGAACGTATTCACTCACATTAATTAGGTACACAAAAGAAATTTGAATTTAATTAGGGAAATGTTCGCAGAAAATCAACCTGTTGTACTATAAGCGACTTACATATAAAACTTGCCCCATTCCAGCGAACCAGACTTGCTACAGTCACCCACCATTGGCTAAAATCTGTTGATATCAACCGCTTTCAATCAGATCTGATCTTTGGCCCAAGCTGATGCTGACAGAATCTAATCAAATACATTTCGACGAGAATACACACATAGCAAGAGACCCTACTTCGCACGTCGTCCAAATCCACGCACATTCGTGCTACGGTCAGCAACGGCAGAAGAGCATCAGTTTCAGCAGCGGAAAACGGGGGCAACACATTATCACAGGCGTACGCGAGATCGATGAACACGAAGTGAAAGACAATGCAGTGAAAGACTGAATGAAGCAGGAGAACCACTTTTGTCTTGGGGTTCACTAAAAGTTATTTTTAAGTCGAACAATTGTAGGATAAGAATCTCCATGACTGAGATTATAGATATTCGCTCAATACTTATCCTTTTGCGTTATAAATATAGCATTATTCTTTTCAAAAATCCTCCTGCCTAAATATTTCAATAGCTTCCGTATTCACAAGAGAACTTTTCGTGTTTTCAGAATAAGTAATTGGAAAAAGACAATTCGTGATCCAATACTTTCTTCGGTCACTCAGCTTGAAAGCTAAGAGAAAAGGCCATTTTACAGAAGAAAGTCAGTTATTTCTGAACACTGTAGGTGGCAGCAGAATTGCCATCTGGACGATCCTGTTAGTAACGAAAGGTATATATATATTGTTGCTGTTGGTCATGTGTGTTGGTTGTGACCGGCTCCTTGGTAAAAGATCTCGAAAATAAGACCGAAAAGCCTCACATATGCCATCGTTTGTAGTCACGGTCCGATTACTCGGGTGCAACGTGACGCTGTCGATGTATCGACGGCGATATTTGGATCAAGTTCAGTGACACGGTCGCCTCGGTACATCCTTTAACCTAGCCCTAACTACCAGAGCTTGATTCTTCTTGATAAGCAAGGAGGCCAGCTCTGCCCTAGCTACGGCTGTTTCCACTATCTCCATCTGATGGCCCTTTCTAATCTAGTTTCTTGTGCCGTCTGCGCTGCTAATCTATCTCGCTGAGTCGCTTACTATATTCAGCGCGGCAAACGACCTAATGGTTGACTTAAGGTGTCCCCACCACTTATTCCCAACCACGGACCCCGTCAATTCCTGTTATAGTAGCTGGTCCTGAACTTTCTCATCGAACAACGATGTGTTAAATTTCCAGTCGCCAGCCATTCTATCCTAGCCTTATCTAAGTTTAGATGAATCCGAACGAGCCTATGGTCCGAATAAACTATACTATGAAAACTTGGACAGCCTAAGAGCCCTAAGTCATTCTCCTAACTAGTACTCTATCGATGTAGCTTGTACGCAACACCGAAGCCGAGCCGCCCTCATTAGTCCAAGTCCATGCTACCTTGGAGCTCATTCCGGTACTTATCGACAAGATCATTCTCCACATCGATAAAGTCCCGGAATGGTTTTACATCCGGGTTGTTTGTACCCGATCTAGTACCCGTACGATCTAATGGGATCGATACTTGCATCTGGGGTCACCGCCAAAACTACCCGTCGAGATGTCGTTAGAAAGGGGTCGGTCCGCTCCTTACCGGCGTTGGGCGCATAAACCCCAATGAGACGGAAAGCTCTGCTGTTTATGGTAACATCCAAGACTTTGTGTCTTCTGTATCCATAATAATAAGTGTACAGTCACATTCAAAGAACGTTTAACCAGCCAAGAACTCCTCTAGAGCGGCCATCATAACATGCTGAGAAGAGGTGAAAATCCCCTCGACAGAATGGAAACGAGTTCCCCGGTAAAACACATATATCCACCCCCAGGCGCTGGAGGCTTCCAGGAACGAGCGTCCAGAGACTCCTCGACCTCAGCCCCAGGGTACTTCAAACTGGCTAAAAAGAGATCCATTGTTAACAACTCTAGGTTGGGTACCCTTTAAACATGATCGGGGAAAGGATACTGACGACTACATTTTTTAAGGGGAATCAGTTTGGTCGGGGTTGGAGGAGAAATTTCGGCATAGGGGAGGGGCTTCGATTTTAGGTGATGACAAGCTAGGAGTTGACTGCTTCTTTGATTTTTAAATTCAAAATTTTCAATTTTAATGATTGTTTCGTATCCGGGGTCGTACTTTAGGGACATCTCATGAATTTTGCTGGCGTAGCTAGCTGGGGCCTCCCACCTTAGGACTGTTAGTGCCCTGGTCCTTGGGGGCCATCTGGGACTGAGACTCCGCTGCTTGGGGCTGCCCTTTCACCTTGGCCTCCCCACAACTCATTCCTGTATCATCCGCCTTCTTGCAGCCAGGCAATGTGGGTTTGTTAAGAGACCCAACCGGGGCTTTTATACCACCGGTGCCAGCCGCAGGTAGGCCCATTACAGGCGTTACGGAAGGAGAGGATTCAGCTTGGAGGTAATTGGCTTTTATGCACCCCAGGAGGCCTTCTTCTCTGGCAGGAAGAGCGAGGTAACGGTCCACGCGCCACACTTCCAACACGTCGGTTTTCTTCCCATCACAAGCAGTTGGAAATGGAGGTGAAGGCCTCACGATCTCTCATCAATTCGAACCCTACCACCCACCTCATATTCCGGACACTTACTATAGGGCCATACTGCATCAAATATGCCCCTAAGTGCTCACCGAGAATATAGCAGAATCTCGCGAACTGTTACCTGGGTCCTTTGCCGTCCTAGGTATTCTGTGCGGAGAATGAAAACCTTGGTGATTAGATCGACAAGTCATCTCCCATTGAAGTCCTCGGGCGTGGGCAACAGAACGTCCCACATGAAATAGCCACTACTTTTAAATATCTCGTTTGAGGCTTTTAACCTCAAGGAAATCACTGATTTCATCAATACTGTGCCTTTTGTGCTACGACACATTTTGCGCGTGAGCTTGTCGCCACAAAGACTGACATCGTTCTTTTTGCATGGCGCTCTTTTCGCCCCAAGGTCTACTAAGAGCCTGCCATCAGCATCAAATGAGCGAACTGCTTAGCTCTTTCAACGAATTCCGCCACATTGACGATGCATGGGGCGTTTAATCTGGCAGAGGGTGATTCCCCAGCCGCTACACCGGTTGTATTCTTCGTCTTAGCTACGTCAGTCTGGGCATTTTCGTCTTTACTTGTAATCTTGTCTTCACTCTTTATTTTATTTTAGGACCCACTTTTAGATACGTTTTCTTTATCCGGGGATAGTGTGAAACATCTTTAGCCTTTTTTTTTTATCCGGGGGGGGTTCCTTCTTGGGCGAAAAATAGTTTTTTTAACGATGGTCCGAATTCGGTCGGCCATCTTGTACTGTTTTTAGTTAAAAAACGATATATAAACCACTTTCAAAAGTAAATAAATCACAAAAATGTAACAACAAAACTGAAAAAGGAAAAGAAAAAAATAAAGCAAGAAACTAAATAAAATTAACTGTACGAAAAAGAAAATAATATGGCGGTCGAAGCCGACCAAACAGTAAAAGAAAAAAATAAAAGAAAGGCTGAAACAAAAAACGAGAATTAAAACAACCAAATATCAAATAATATAAACAAAGGAAAAAATGTCAAAATGAAACTTTTTGCACTCCGGCAAGTCAGAAATGTATGCTTCAACCGAAAAACAACGCCGTCGTCAGGGAAAAATATTTATTTTTGTATAAAAATACAAAAAATGTGGCACAAGGCCGAATACGGGGATGGGGAAGGCTGGTCTTCATCTTGTCTTAGCGTTAAACTTAGCTTAGTCACAATCACTGACCCAAGCATGCCGCAGTAATCCTCTCACCAAACAACGCTTTCTTACTTACCTTTCTTTCCACGTCCTCCATAATACCACAGTGTCTCCATGAAGTCCTAACTAAAAACCTAATATGTACATTGTCCGGAGGGGGGGGGGGGAGTGGGAATAACAATATAAAAATCCCAATGCATATTTACAAGCAAAAACATATCATATACAAGAAACTAAACAAAATTGTATTAGTAACAACCCCTCCACATATTCTAATATGTGGAAAGAAATATCAGTTAACTGGACGAAATCGATGCAGGACTATAAATCTAAATCATTTAATCCTCTCAAGCACGCACTCTGTATGCACACATCCAAAAACAAATACGAAACTCACACCCGAAATACGAAAAGCGTCCTACACCCACCAGAGAACTGACATATCTGGTCACCTAAAAAAAGGGGAGGGGGATAGAAAAAAAGGGCCGATGCGCAACCAAATCCTAGCTAAGAATAAACTATAAAAGACAACTTAAGACAAAAAGCAAGCCTAAACTAGCCTACATAAGGGCAGGGGTGCTAAAGTTCAATATGGAGAAACAAAATCTCATGCTCAACCGGCATCGATAAGCCACTTTAGGTCAGCTCCTCTCACTCGGCACAATCGCGCAAGATGCACTTTGCCAAACTCTGGAGGGGAGCGCGTTTTTCTGTCCTAATCTTGACTTTAAGCTGATGCTTAAAGAACAAGATTAGTTGGGAAGAGGTGAACTTCG
>JBBBDQ010016884.1:0-10087 GCA_037127315.1 Ascarosepion bandense | reverse complement strand
TGTTTTTTCTTCAGAAATGTCTGAAGAATATCCCTTCTGGGTGCTCTATGGAAGTTGCCGCGTGTATCAGGAAATCTCACAATGAACCAGGAGATCGATTTTTTTCAACTATTCGTTTGGAAGTCTGATTCCTATCGTGAATACGGTGACAGTTACTGGAACCTTTCAAATATTGTCTTTCACTCGGAATCACATGACATTTTTAAATTCTATTTTTCTATCTCAATTTCTTTCTCTACCTAGAAGCAGGTGTTAATAAAATTATTTTAAATATAAATTTCGTTTTATTTGTATTTAGTTATCTTCTGTTATTTGGTTATTTGTGTCAAATTTAATAGATTTTCACAGGTGAATGCAAAATAAATCTAACTTTTTATTTCAATTTCATTGACTCTTCTTCATTTCCAGAGAACGTTGAAAATGTGAGGAAAATTTCTAACCTCATTTCCTTTGTGCATAATGGGGTGGGTTTTCGACCCCTCCGTATACTCGAGAACCTTCATGTACCATACTTCCTGAGTTAAATAGTAAAATTTTATTTGATCCTGCAACATTGCATTTTCTTAAGACCATAAGACACGCTTTCATCGTGCAATTTAAGGTTGTTTTCTTCATATTTGAAAATCCAAGTTCACATTTTTCTATCAGGAAATAAAAATACGACTAACAAAACCATGACAATTATAAAACGCCCTTTCGAAATATCTTTTTAATGGATTAATAACGGGGTATCTACTGAAGCGGCAATAGTTTGGTGTGACGAGTTACATTTTCAATTATTGATAAAAAACGTTTTTATTCCTCCCTTTCGAGAGTTGGTTGGAAATAGTCTCCAGTTCAGATACGTTCCGAGACCAGCTCGAAACAATGACACAACGGAACGTTCACCCCAACGCGCTTCACATTTCGGAAATCGAGATTAATTAACAAATCACAATGAGAAATGTCTTAATTCACAATTTCTCATTAATTTATGAAAATCATAAAATATTTTTTTTTGTGGCTGAAATATCGCAAACGTTTGTTGCCCAAGTTTCTAGAAAAAAGTTGGCCTGAAACGACACATTTCAACAAAATTAACATTTTACCAACCAATTTCTAGACCCGGTGGTTCCAGTTTGTTTTTTTTCTTTTTAATAGGAAATAAATACAATATGCTGATACTGTAAAATGTTAAATTGAAATTCCTAAAATCGCCGAGACGCCGTTTCTGCCTCCGCCCCACTTTATTGTTCCTTGTGAAACATTTTCTTTTTGAATTTTTAATTTCAGTGCTCATTCAAATAAACTTCATTTAGACCTATAATTATATTTAAAAACGTCTATTTTCTTTCAACCTGCCATCGAAGAATTTGTGGATAACTTTTAAATACGAATAAAAATGCCAACAAGACGGAAATTTCAAAGTTTTACGAGACATGATTACTTTCGGATCTATGGATGCCTATGAGCATCACGAGGTCAATACTATGATACCGATTTTTTTTTTTTTATTCAGTACAGTACTAATGATGAACAAGTGTTTCCATTGTGGCATACATTAATGTGCAAGGATTTCATTTCTTATTTACTTACAGTGGTAAAAAATCATTGGTTGGTATGGATCACATTGAAAAAATAATCGTATACACCTAAACTGTCATGTGGGCAGCAGAACCGTTTGACTTTCGTTCGTCAGTGTGCCAGCATCGTCTCTTAAATTAAACTTCCTTAGTTTCCCTCGACACAAGACATGATGTAAAAAAAGCATTTCATGTCATTTGAAAACCAATAATCTGCCATTTTCTCAACCTGAAGTAAAGTGCAAATATCTTAACAACCGGTAGTGAAACAAAAAAAATTATATTTCGTAGAAACTTTTCAAATGACGATGGTTCACTGCCAAAATATGTTGATAAACATTTAAAAATGGCGCAATACCGTTACCGCCAAATTCCCGACTGCACTACTGATTGAATTTGATAGAGGGCAATTAAAATGTTTCTTATTCTTCGAACTTTTCGTTTCTACAATCTACGTTTATTATCCTTATCTTTTTTCATTTTTTTTTTCCCTGATATCTAAATCTCCTCAAGGTCTGATATGATATTTTTTTATTCTAATAATTCTAAATAAAATTCATATTTAATTTTTGTTCTCAACTAGTTCACAAAAATGAATATTTAATTATAAGCTATAAAAATCAAAGAACTAATTAACTTCATTAAAAATATATATAAAATGATTTGTTTGAACATTATTTGATATCGATACTCGTATTTAAGTTGATATTCTGTTTTTAATTAAACAGTATTATATATTGATATATACCTGACTGATTATTTACGATAAACTTTTTACAGCGATATTGTGGCTCCTTCGACAGTTCGAACCTGCGACCCTATCCGCATCTCAGAGGCTGCCATGTGATCTGGCACGTCTCAGACATGAATACGGTGACGGCATTTTTTCGTCAACAAGTTTATCAGAATACTAATTATGAGATTTTACTCGTACGGGAAGAATATTCATAAAAAATGCAGTACTTCGCTCTGAAACAATAGCAAAACACACACCGCTGGAAAATCATGCAGTACGCGCGTACGTATGCATATGGATCAATGGCAAGGCCGAGCGCGTGTGCCGCTGCGCCAGTCTCAAGCAGATCCAGTTCGCCTCCGGCGATAAATGTGCCTGCACGCCAGTGTCGGTTCGCCGTGGACACCCTCCTCCTGGACGCAGTCAATAACACCCCTGCCGGAAAAACCACGAGCACGCATACATGTGGACACAATAAAAAACCTCCACTCACCTCAAACAGACAAATAAAGGGGGCCCCACAAACACACACACACCATTTCGAGACGTTTTCGGCCATCAGCGCCAATTCAATCTTGTCGATTCAGTCAGTTCACTATTACGGGAGATGAAATGACCGGTTGGGGAATGATGCTATCGGAAATTTCATTTCTTTGATCTGGAACCGGCACCAACAAACCATCGAATCAGTTGGATACAACTTTTTATTTCGAACTGTAAACCGCGCACTGAAGACCCGATGTATATAGAATATAATTTTGAAATGAGCTGCCAATTTGACTAACAAATCTCTCGGATTCCAGTAAAATAGATCATCCTATTACCGATTTAAAACCGGTATCAATTTGATTTTATCGAGTCAATCAGATTCCACTTTTCACAAAACTGATAAATAGATGCAGAGCTGAAATTGTCGATATCAAGCAAAGTTGTTTGAAATCTGCTTGCCAGTTTGACTGTCAAATCTATCAAATTGGTAATGCGGAATCAGAACAAAATAAATACTGAGTTAAATTGATGCTATCATGTAAGTCATTTTTAAAACAGCTCTCCATTTTTTGATCTTATCAAATCAATCGGGTCCCACTCTTCTGAAACGGGAGTAAATAGATACTTTCTTCAGAGACGATGATATCAAAAAAAGGTCATTTTTCCAAAAAATCGGCTATCAATTTGACCTTATCGAATCGATCAATGCTACTATTAAGACGGAGTAAATAGGAACATGTTGAGAATTGATGATATCAAGCAGTTCATCTTTGAATTCAATACCAATTCAGTCTTATTTAATTGATCAGATCAACTGTTAAGATAAGTCAAAATAAATACTAGGTCGAGAATTGATGATATCTAGTTCATTTTTGGAAAATTCACTACCAATTTAAACTCTATCATATCGATCAGATTTACGATTACGCAGAATTAAAGAGACGATAATCCAATTGATCAGTTTTCACAAATAAGGCAGGGTAAATACATGTAGAGTTACCAAATTGTTCATATCAAGAAGGTCATTTCACATATCCCAATTCAATTTCAGACTTACCAATTAGGACATGAATAAATAGATACCAATTTCAAGAACTGAGGATATCGAAATCATTTTTAAATCAACTGACAATTATGTACAGATTGATCAGATTCCTGCTATAAATTCAGGTGTAAATTGATAAGGAGTTGAGCATTGATGACATCAACGAATCGTGCAAAATCCAGCTACCAAATTGAACTTAGCAAAACAATTACATTTACTATTAAAATGAAATTAGATAATGCGGTTCCGAATGTCATCAATCAGATTTACTGTTAAGACTGAAATTAATAGATAGCAAGTTGAAAACTGATAACATCGAGGTCATTTTTTAAGTCATTTGTTCATTTGACTTCATCAAATCAATCATATTTTATTTAGACAGTAGTAAATAGATGATGAGATGAACTGATTATATGAGAATGTCGTTTTCAAATCAGCTACTGAAATACCTTATCAAATCAGATTGACTGATAACACAGGAGTAAATAGACACTGAGCTGAGATCTGTTGATATCAAGAAGGTCATTCTTAAAATTAGTTGCCAATTTGACCTTATCAAATCGATCAGATTTATATTTAAGACAGGAGGCAATAGATGATGCGTTGGGAATTGATGATATCAGAAAGGCCATCTTTAAAATCAGCAGCCAATTTTGTCTTGTATTGTGAATTTACTATGATAATATCATGAATAAATGAATATTGAGGGGAAAATAGATGATATCAAGAAGGTCATTTTTAAATCAGCTGCAAATTGATCTTATCAAAAACAGTTATGTAATATTTTGCTGCATTGTAAACTAACAGTTTGGTTACCAGCTAATTCAAATCAAAACCAGATTTTTAACAAAATTTCTAATGGGTTAGAGATTAGAAGGAAATATTTTTTAAAATAATTAGAAGATAATTTGATCTTTCTCCTTGATAATATGAAACATTTCAATGGAAAAATTTCGTTTTTTATTAAGTATGGAGTTTTTTTTATTCATACTGTGCTATTTTTTTTTTACCCCCAAATATCATCAGCCGCCATTCCATTTTCGAACATAGAAGACGTAACTTTTAGCTGTTATTTTAAATACTGTTAATTCTGCATTTGGAAACACGTGCAATTGGGTCGGCCAATGTTTAGTTTCCTGACCACTGACAATACTTTTCTCTATTCTTAACGTGGATACTCAATGTCATCAAACTGCACAATTCCTTTCACCTACGGATGCAACAACTGAGTTTATTTTTGTCCCGATCTTCGGCCTAGATATTATTTTATTCAAACACCAACGTAGAAGGCCAACAAGAATTTTACTTGGATTCACAAATAAAATTCATATTTATATTATTTCTCGTCGTAAGTTTTAATGAATTTAGTTAATCAGCACACTTCATAAATATGAAGGCCAATCATTTTTCTTCTTCCCTCAGAAGTCGGTATCGCCAGAAATTCACAATACCCAAAATTTAATATGAAATTTTACAAATTAACATCTTAAGCGATTTTTTGTTTAAATTTTAAAATAATTAGCATTTCCAATGAGCAAAATATAAACTGTATTTTGGAAGCCTAAAAATTCATTAAATCCTTTAATAATCACCGATTTTGAAACCCATTTAGTTTTTCTATCAAGATAGTAATTCTTATTAAAACATCTTTCAAAAATAAAATGTTCCTTTCTGAAATGTTGGCGAATATTGGTGAAGTTTAAAGTTTAATTAATTCGATTTGAAACAAATACAAATTACTTTCAGTTTAAATAATGCATTTTTAAATACTATGAGGTAGGTATTTACTTATGGTGTTGACAGAATTGGTAAATTTATTTAAATTCTTATGAGTGATATCTGGAAAAAATAGTTGAATATAATAGAGCACATTTTGTAATATAAGTTTTAACTACCCAGTTTTAACTTTACAAATTTTGAAAAATATTTACGCTGTTTATTGAATTAAGAAAATATTTAAATATTTGGTGTGTAAGTTAGTAAGCTTTTTCATTTGTGATTAGTCAATATAATTTTAGTTAAAAATATCATCTAATTAGTATTAATATATCAAAATATCCTCTGCAAATATTCTTGAAATGGTATAAAATAGTGAACGGTTGTTGAGATTAATTACGGATACACTGACTCGTAATATTTTCAGCTTTTTAGTTGTCATTCTGTACGATGGGTTACGTCGCAGTTGAGAGAACTGATTGAAAGAACAGCTGTATCTCTCATATGTTATTTTTCTACACAGAATTTGTTGAAGAATTAACCAATATATTACAAGTTAATATTTCGAGTAAAAAGATTTCTGTGTCATGAGAATTTGAGTTGTAGGGGGCCTCGGCTGTGTGTCAAATTGGCCTTGTGCCAAAACACAACCGACGTCCCCACAATTTTAAATATCAGAGGTTGAAGGTTGGATGTTGAAATATGGAAGAATAAAATATTTCGTTTTGTATGTTAAATTAAAAATTTATTAAATTAACAGAATAACATGAATGTAAGAAAATGTTCAAAAGAGAAAAAAATGTACATGGATTAAATGTTCAAAAATAGTAAGCAATTAAATAGATCCAGCTTATTTTCCTTAGTAGCAGAATGTGTGTGTGTAGAAAGATTAAAAGATTAGCATTAGAAACGTGTTTCCTTCATTTTTATGACCGGAGAGAGAAGTGAAAAGGAGGTAAAGCAACAAAGGAAAACAAGAGAGAAGGAAATAGAATGAGTAGAAAGAGCCAATGAAAAACGGCTCCAGAGAAATGGACCCCAAATTTAGAAGTAAAATATAGGCGGGTACATATATCGGTCACGTGACGTCAGGTCTCCTTTCTTTCTTGTTTTCCTCTTTGTTTTTATTTTCCTCTATGTCCTTTTCTTTCCACCATTTTGTTTTCTCATCTTTCCTATCCTTTTTACCTCGGACGAATTTTTTTTTTTTCAATAATAAAGGATGTGAATTTCATTAGAATTTTCTTTTAAGAAAATAACATTCATTACCATCATTATTAAATACAGATGAGATATTGTTCTTCCAAAGTCAGAAGAAAATGTACAATTTTGTAGTAGATTGCTGTTTGTGCATGTTCTAAATATATATATATATATATATATATATATATATATATGCAGATCCCATTTAGGTCAGGATAGCTAATTCAAGATGTCAGTTTGAGACATGCATTGTCAAAGTTGACTGGTGTTAACACTTTATGTCTCGAACTGAATAACTCTCTCCTAAAATACGATCTAAATTTACAAATGAATATCCACTCTGAAATTAAATTTACCTTGAGCTCTCTGTTGGATCGGGGAACAGTTTTAATATTTAAACGATATTACTAGAATTCTAAGATTTTTTATCAATTTTCTTCTGGATTTTTTACTGATATCCAATTAATAAAGGTTATAACGAAAGTAATTTCCGATTTTTTAAAACCGAAAATCAGTCCTGCCTACGGGGAGAGATTTTCCTACTGAAATATTTTTGAAGTCAGCTCATTTTCTTAGATTGTGAATTTCAGATTTATGGATGATAAGTATTTTTTTTTTGGTATAATTTCACTAAAGCATTTGGTCATATCAAATTAGAAAAGTCTTTTTCATGAAACCTGCCAAAAATAATTCATAAAAACTCAAAAGGAATGTTTCTTATGAGTTGGTGCCAAAAAATAATGTTACTTTTGAAAATGTTTCAACAGTATAAAAATTACTGTTATTTGACATCGCAGACTACAAAGAAGGAATAAAATTTCATGTTTTGAACAAAAAGTAAAACTTAACTTCACAAAATTCTGTTAATCCTTTAATTTAATACCAACATTTTCTAAGCATAAACATTTCAGTCATTTTAAAAAAAACACCTACTCTAAGGTTTTTCAGCCCAAATTTTGTCAGTATCGAAATTCAACAGACGAAAATACAAACCAAATAAAATTTATTTGGAACTCAACTTTTAAATCGTTGTCGCAGAATTGAAAAAAAAAATGTAACGCTTACATTTCTGATCGGAACTAACAGGAGCGGTTTCGGTTTTGCCCTGTCCCATTCGGTCTCTTTTCTTTGGTTTTGTTCTTGAAAAACAGTGTCTGGAACTGGATGTTCGATTTGAAGCTCCGGCAACGAGTCAGGATCGGGTTCGTCCTTCAGGTCCTCCAGAATAATCAAGGAAGTTCATGACCAACGTTTCGAGGAATTCCATGAGAGGATCTCCTTCTGCCTCAAATTCTGAGGGTATTCGTGTGATAAAACTGGGTCATCAAGGTAGTCACCATCCATTGTGTTGCTCGTATCAGGCAGAGTCCCTAATTAAAAGGGATTTCGTTCAGTGCGCACTTATTTTTTTCATAGCCACCCAATTGAGCAAAAGCTAGAAAACAGACCAGCAAATAGTATTGAATCTATAACAACATAAATAAATTTGGAGTTTTGAAAATAATTAATGAAATTTTTGACTCGTGCCTTAAAAAAAAAAAATTATCTAAGTCGAAGTTAGGAAAGTGACGACTAATTTTCTTATTTTTGATCTTGTGTTAAATTCCGTACGTACTATTATATATATATATATATATATATATATAAAGCTGTTTTTTTACCTAATTGCTTTTCATTAGGTACCATCATGGACTTCATGATGTGTAGAACCCCGAAAAAATGTATTTTTAAACAATGTGTCTTTTTGAATTCAAATTTTGGTTTTATTTGAAAGATAATCTAAAGCTAATCTATAAAAAATGATTACGTAAAAACGTTTTTAGACATTAAAAAGATTAGCACAGTTCCATCATTTACCGATCTTCTATTATAAATTTAAAAAAAAGTAAGAAATTTAAAAATGAAAAATAGTCATATTTATTCTACAGATAAGTTATAAACTTGAAGTAAATTAGTAAATATCAGTATTAACCGGATTTTATAAAAATAATTCTTACATTTTGCTTAAAATATTGGCAAAAATAATATTTAAACATGGCAACGAACGAACAAATAAATTCATGAAGTGTCAATAGTAGTAATAAAAAAGAGAAATAAAAAAAAACTGTCACGGCCAAAGCGCGCGTAATTCTTTTAGTGTCACCCCAGAGCGTACTTAAAATTTTACAAAGTATGCAGGATCGAAGAGCTGTAATCTAGAAATTAGTATTGTTTACCTTTTAAATAAATTATCTTATAAAATTAACCCTGTATAACCAATTATTTCACACACACACACAAAAAAGAAAAAAAGTACAAGAACATTATGCGCACATTCTTAACTTACTACTATTGACTATTTCTAATATTTAATTCATTGCTATTATTATTTATTTTAAAGGAATTTTCTTACCAGTTTTTGATATTAAAATTTTGGGTGCTTGGTAATCCAATTTCAGTAATTTGGTGTGTACTGTTTAATTGTACTGTTGCAATTTTTTTGTCATTCGTAAGTTTAAGGTGTAAGATAATATTGCACTGAAAAAGTTCAAAAATTTGATAATGAACAAATTTACAGGTGGCGGTAATGTCGTACCGGCGATTGGTTTCAAAATGGAGGCTCGATTTATAACGTTGTATGAAACTTATCCACCAGAAAATTTTTTAAATATTGAATTTTTCAAAACTTGTCAATCGTAAGGCTAAGGGGGGAATCGATAGGACTTTGCGCTGAAAAAAGTTATGAAAAACAGCAAAATTAAACAGAGAGGTGGTAGTCTGTTTCAAGTCCGCCGAAATTTTTTCTTTTATCAATTTTCAGAATATCATTTTAAAAATTTGAATATAATCGCAGTCATGACGCAAAAATGACACCCTATCTATAGCAATCTGCTGTTTGAATCGACCTACAATTTCAAATTATTCTTATAACTTATCAATATAATTTTCACTAATTTGGAAAAGCATTTTGTTTTGTCGATCAACACGTTCAAATTTCGAGTAACATGCTTTTTATACTATTTTCTGTTTGAAACTAATCGTAAATTGACAGAAAAGATTTTCGTAATGAATAACGAATAAAGATATTAAAAGTACAATTTAAAAAGTGCATTTTGTTCGAAAAGGCAAATTGTTTAAAAAATAGTTTACAAACGAAACAAAAAATGAGCTTAAAATGAATAGCTAAGGGGAGATAACTATTTTTGCTAGACATAGATTTACCAGTTCTCTCTCTCTTATTGCATCTTTACTTAATTTTATTAAACAAAATAAAATAAATATAATTAAGCTTAGAATTTCTAAAAATATTTGTGAACCCATAATACTGATTATTTCAAAATTATTTTATTCAAATGC
>JBBBDQ010016882.1:0-30845 GCA_037127315.1 Ascarosepion bandense | reverse complement strand
CGCACACTTGGGGCCGTAGACATGTTTTAGCGTAGGAGCAAATCATCTGTCATGTATGGCGATGTTATGACGTCATTTTGGCGCGAAACCTTCTGCCAATCAGAAAACTGCAACGGTTTCTTTCTTTTCACACACCAGCCATTTAATTTAATTTATTTTATTTAAAGAATTCTTTGTGCTAATCTGTTTTATTTTAACTATTTTTAACTGTTGTTGTCTAACTGACTTAATTTTTTTTCTTTTTATTTTTAGGTGTCTTTGTTATATGGGAAGAGAGGCGTGGGATGTCGCCTAAGGACCTTCATAAATTAGTGAAGAGACCATCTCGAGTACACCTCCGTGATGAGAATGTTGAGATAGCTATTGAACAGCTAGAATCGTTTCGCCCCAGATCACCCAGAAGTCTGGCCAGTCTTCTGATGATTCTGAAAGAAGAAGAAATCAATGTCGATGTGTAAAGAAGTTCATTTATCTTCTGGCTAACTAAAAACACACGACCAACAGGAATATGTTTGTTTTTTTTGTTTTTTTTTTGTAAGATCGTCTCAGTAGCAATTCTGTTGCTTTTCCGGTGTTTTTTTCTTCAGAAATGTCTGAAAGAATATCCCTTCCTGGAGACTCTATGGAAGTTGCCGCGTGTATCAGGAAATCTCCTATTGAACCAAGGAGATCGATTTTTTCCAACTATTCGTTTGGAAATTTGATTCCTATCGTGAATACGGTGACAGTTACGAGGACCCTTTGAAATATTGTCTTTCACTCGGAATCACATGACATTTTTTTGAATTCTATTTTTCTATACAATTTTCTCCTACCCTAGAAGCAGGTGTTAATAAAAAAAATTATTTTAAATATAAATTTCGTTTTGTTGTATTTGAATTTATCTTCTGTTATTTGGTTATTTGTGTCAAATTTAATAGATTTTCACGGAGTGAATGCAAAATAAATCTAACTTTTTTTTTATTTCAATTTCATTGACTCTTCTTCATTTCCGAAGAGACGTTGAAAATGTGAGGGAAAATTTCTAACCTCCGACCACATTTATTGCATATTGGGGGTGGGTTTCGACCCCTCCACGTATACTGAGAACCTTCCATGTACTATGCCTAAAGTTGCGTAGTAAAATTTTATTTGATTTTTTAACATTGCATTTTCTTAAGACATAAGACGCTTTCATCATTTTAATTTAAAAGGTTGTTTTTCTTCATATTTGAAAATCGGGATTTTTTATTTCCTATCCAGGAAATAAAAATACGACCTAACAAAACCATGACAATTATGTAAACACCCTTTCAAGAAATATCTTTTTAATGGATTAATAACAAGAATTATCTACTGAAGAAAATAGTTTGAATAAATGACGAGTTATTTTCAATTAATGAAGTAAAAAACGTTTTTATTTACTCCTTTCGAAAGTTGGTTGGAAATAATTTGGTTTGAATGCGTTCGAGACCAGCTCGAAACAATGACGTGCAACGGAACGTTCACTACTTAGCACATTTCCGGAAATCGAAGATTAATTAACAAATCACAATGAGAAATGTCTTAATTCATAATTTCTCATTAATTTATGAAAATCATAGAAATATTTTTTTTTTTGTGAAAATGTCGCAAACGTTTTACATTGCCCCGGTTCCTAGAAAAAAGTTGGCCTGACGAAGCATTTCAACAAATCTCATTTACCAACCAATTTCTAGGTAGGTAAGTTTTGATTTGTTTTTTTTTTCTTTTTAATTAGAAATAAATACAATATGCTGATGCTGTAAAATGTTAAATTGAAACCCTAAAAATCGCCTAAATTTTCGTTTCCTCCGCCCCCACTTTATTGTTCTTGTGAAACATTTTCTTTGAATTTTAATTTGGTCTTTCATTCAAATAAACTTCATTTAGACCTATAATTCCTCAGTTATTTAAAAAAATATTTATTTTCTTTCAACTCTGCATCGAAATTTGTGAATTAACTTTTAAATACGAATCAAAAATGCCAACAAGACGAAATTTCAAAAAAGTTTTACGAGACAGTTACTTTCGGATCTATGGATGCCTATGAGCATCACAAGGTCAATGCACATATTCACCGATTTTTTTTTTTGACCAGTACAGTACTAATGATAGACCAGTGTTTCCTTGTAGCATGACCTAGCAAAGTTTGTTTTAAACTTTTCACAATAGTTAAAAAAAATGTTGACATGGACATTAGAGAAAAATGATGTATCCTTTTTGACATCCATACTAGGCAATAGGGAACCGTTTTGAATTTCCGTTCGTAGTAATTTCAACATCGTCTTGAAATTAAACTTCCTTAGTTTTCCTGACACAAGGCCATGATGTAAAAAAAAGCATTTCATGTCATTTTAACAAAAATAATCCTGCCATTTTCTCAACCTGAAGTAAAATTAAAATATCTTAACAACTTCATTAGTGAAGCAAAAATTATATTTCGTAGAAACTTTAAATGACGATAGTTTGCAAAATATGTTGATAAACATTTAAAAAAATAAATACCGTTACCGCCAAATTTATTTTTTACAGTTGATTTGATAGAAGGCAATTAAAATATTTCTTATTCTTGAACTTTTCGTTTCTAATCTACGTTTATTATCCTTATCTTTTTTTCATTTTTTTTTTTTTTTTTTTTTTACGATATCTAAAATCTCCTCAGGTCTGATATGATATTTTTTTTTTTATTATATTCTAAATAAAATTCATATTTAATTTTTTGTTATAAACTAGTTTACAAAAATATTTTAATTATAAGCTATAAAATGAAACTAATTAACTTCATTAAAAATATATGAAATGATTTGTTTGAACATTATTTGATATCGATACTCGTATTTAAGTTGATATTCTGTTTTAATTAAACAGTATTATATATTGATATACTGGCTTGATTATTTACGATAAACTTTTTTTACGAAAATGTGTGTCATTCGACAGGATTCGAACCTGCGACCCTATCCACATACGGGAAGCTGCCATGTAGTCATGGCACGTCTTAGACATGAATGCAGTGACTGATATTTTTTCGTCCAACAATTTATCAAAATACTAATTAACAGATTTTACTCATGCAGGAAGAAATATTCATAAAAAAATGCAAACCTTCGCTCACCAAAACAACATAAAAAACACACACACAAAAACATACAGAAACACGCATACATATACACATAGATAGACAGCCAGAAAAAAAAAATATACACACCAATCTCAAAAGCAAATCAATTCATACAAAAAATAAATAAAAAACACCCACACACGCAAACAGACATAGAGACACACACTCCCACAGAACACAATCCAACTAACACACACCGAAAAACACACAAACACGCATACATATAGACAATAAAAACACCCACTCACACAAACAGACAAATAAAAGAGGCCCCCACAAACACACACACATTTCAGGGACATTTTGTCATCAGCTGCCAATTTAATCTTAACGAATTGATCAGATTTACTATTACGAGAGGAGTAAATAGTGACCGATTTGAGGAATGATGCTATCAAGGGCATTTCTTTAATCTGATACTAATATGCTCGTATCAAATCAATTAGATTTGCTTTATTTCAGGCATAAATACATACACTGAGAATTGATAATATATAGAATATAATTTTGGAAATGAGCTGCCAATTTGACTATCAAATCTCTCAGATTTATTATAAAATAGGAGTAAATACATACTGATTTTAAACCAGTGGCCAATTTGATTTTATCAAGTCAATCAAAGATTTACTTTTCACAAAGCAGTAAATAGATACAGAGCTGAGAATTGTCGATATCAAGAAAGTTGTTTTTGAAATCTGCTGCCAGTTTGACTGTCCAAATCTATCAAATTAATTATTAAGATGGGAGCAAATAAATACTGAGTTAAGAATTGATGCTATCCTTAGCAAGTCATTTTTAAAACAGCTTCCATTTTGATCTTATCAAATCAATCAGATTTACTCTTAAAACAGGAGTAAATAGATACTTTCTTCAGAACTGATGATATTAGCCAAAAGGTCATTTTTAAAAAATCAACTGCCAATTTGACCTTATCAGATCGATCAGCTTTACTATTAAGACAGGAGTAAATAGGAACTGTGTTGAGAATTGATGATATCAGAAAGTTCATCTTTAAATTCAGCTGCCAATTTGATCTTATTTAATTGATCAGATTAACTGTTAAGATGGGAGTAAAATAAATACTGAGTCGAGAATTGATGATATCTAGTTCATTTTTGGAAAATTCACTGCAATTTAAACTCATTATATCGATCAGATTTACGATTACGACAGGGTAAAGAGACAGCAAGTTGAGAATTGATCAGTTTTACAAATAAGGCAGAGTAAATACATAGAGAGTTGCAAATTATTCATATCAAGAAGGTCATTTTATATCCCAGTTGCCAATTTGAACTTACCAATTAGGACATGAATAAATAGATACCAATTTCAAGAACTGAGGATATCAAAAATCATTTTTTTTTTTTTTTTTTTTTAAATCAACTGACAATTATGTACCAGATTGATCAGATTTGCATATAAATTCAGGTGTAAATTGATAAGGAGTTGAGCATTGATGACATCAATATAGTCATTTTAGAAATCAGCTGCAAATTGAACTTAGCAAAACAATTACATTTACTATTAAGAAAGAAATTAGATGAAAATACCAATTTGATGTCATCAATCAGATTTACTGTTAAGACAGGAGTAAATAGATAGCAAGTTGAAAACTGATAACATCAAGGTCATTTTTAAGTCATTTGTTCATTTGACTTCATCAAATCAATCATATTTACTATTTAGACAGTATTAAATAGATGATGAGATGTGAACTGATTATATGAAGAATGTCATTTTTAAATCAACTGCTAATCTCACCTTATCAAAATCAGATTGACTATTAACACAGGAGTAAATAGACACTGAGCTGAGATCTGTTGATATCAAGAAGGTCATTCTTAAAATTAGTTGCCAATTTGACCTTATCAAATCGATCAGATTTATATTTAAGACAGGAGGCAATAGATGATGCATTGGGAATTGATAGATATCAGAAAGGCCATCTTTGAAATCAACGTAATTTTATCTTATCAAATACATCAGATTTACTATGATATCATGAATAAATAGATATTGAGGAAAATAGATGATATCAAGAAGGTCATTTTTTAAATCAGCTGCAGAAGTGATCTTATCAAAAAACAGTTATGTAATGTTACAGCACTCCATTGTAAACTAACAATTTGGTTACCAGCTAATTCAAATCAAAACCAGATTTTTAACAAAATTTCTAATGGGTTAGAAGGAATTAAGAAAATATTTTTAAATAATTAGAAAATAATTTGATCTTTCTCCCTTGATAATAACAGAAACATTTCAATGGAAAAATTTCGTTTTTATTAAGTATGGAGTTTTTATTCATACTGTGCTATTTTTTTTTTTTTTACCCCCAAGCATATCATCAACCCGCCATTCCATTTTCAGGGCTATAGAAGACGTAACTTTTAGCTGTTATTTTAAATGCTATTAGATTCGTTACAAACCTGTGCAATTAGGTCGGTAATGTTTTAGTTCTGACCACTGACAATACTTTTTCTCTATTCTTGGCATGGATACTCAATGTCATCAAACTGCACAATTCCTTTCCCCTACGGATGCAACAACTGAGTTATTTTTTTGTCGATCTTCGCCTAGATATTATTTTATTCAAACACCAACGTAGAAGGCCAACAAGAATTTTACTTGGATTCACAAATAAAATTCATATTTATATGTATTTCTCGTCGTAAGTTTTTAATAATTTAGTTAATCAGCACTTCATAAATATGAAGGCCAATCATTTTCTTCTTCCCTCAGAAGTCGGTATCGCCAGAAATTCACAATACCCAAAATTTAATATGAAATTTTACAAATTAACATCTTAAGCGATTTTTTGTTTAAATTTTAAAATAATTAGCATTTCCAATGAGCAAAATATAAACTGTATTTTGAAACTAAAAGAATTCATTAAATCATAATAATCACCGATTTTTAGAGCCATTTTAGTTTTCTATCAAGATAGTAATTCTTATTAAAAACATCTTTCAAAAATAAAATGTTCCTTTCTGAAATATTTGGCGAATATTGGCTGATTTAAAGTTTAATTAATTCGATTTGAAACAAATACAAATTACTTTCAGTTTTAAAATAATGCATTTTTAAATACTGAGGTAGGTATTTACTTATGGTGTTGACAAGGTGGTAAATTTATTTAAATTCTTATAGGTGATATCTGGAAAAAATAGTTGAATATAACATGAGCGCATTTTTGTAATATAAGTTTTAACTACGGTTTTAACTTGCAAATTTTGAAAAATATTTACGCTGTTTATTGAATTAAGAAAATATTTAAATATTTGGTGTCGCTGGATTGTGGTAAACTTTTTCATTGTGATTAGTCAATATAATTTTAGTTAAAAATATCATCTAATTGGTATTAATATATCAAAATATCACTCTGCAAATATTCTTGAAGTAATTTATAAAAATAGTGAACGGTTGTTGAGATTAATTACGGATGCACTGACTCGTAATATTTTCAGCTTTTTAGTTGTCATTCACCTTGCAGTGGTTACGTCGCAGTTGGGGAACTGATTGAAAAGAGCAACTGTATCTCTCGTATATTTATTTTTCTACAGAATTTGTTGAAGAATTAACCAATATATTACAAGTTAATATTTCGAGTAAAAGATTTCTGTGTCATAAGGAATTTGAGTTGTAGGGGGCCTCGGCTGTGTGTCAAATTGGCCTTGTGCCAAACACAACCGACGTCCCCACAATTTTAAATATCAGAAGGTTGAAGGTTGGATGTTGAAATATGGAAGAATAAAATATTTCGTTTTGTATGTTAAATTAAAAATTTTATTAAATTAACAGAATAACATGAATGTAAGAAAATGTTCAAAGAGAAAAAAATGTACGTAGTTAAATGTTCCAAAGAAATAATGCGTAATTAAATGAATCCAGCTTATTTTCATAGTAACTAGGTTCTGTGTGTGTGTAGAAAGATTAAAAGATTAGCATTAAAGACTGTGTTTCCTTCATTTTTATGACCGGAGAGAAAGTGAAAAGGAAGGTAAAACAACAAAGGAAAACAAGAGAAGGAAATAAATGAGTAGAAAGAGCCAATGAAAAACGGCTCAGAGAAATGGACCCCAAATTTAGAAGTAAAATATAGGCGGGTACATATATCGGTCACGTGACGTCGGGTCTCTTTGCTTTCTTGTTTTCCTCTTTGTTTTTATTTCCTCTATGTCCTTTTCTTTCCACCATTTTTGTTTTTCTATACTTTCCTATCCTTTTTACCTCGGACGAATTTTTTTTTTTTTTCAATAATAAAAGGATGTGAATTTTCATTAATTTTCTTTTAAAAAATAACATTCGTACCCATCATTATTGACTACCAGATGAGATATTGTTCTTCCAAAGTCGAAAGAAAATGTACAATTTTGTAGTAGATTGCTGTTTGTGCATGTTCTAAATATATATATATATATATATATATATATATATATGCGAATCCATTTTAGGTCGGATAGCTAATTCAAGATGTCAGTTTTGAGACATGCATTGTCAAAAGTTGACTGGTGTTAACACTTCATGTCTCGAACTGAATAACTCTCTCCCTAAATACGATCTAAATTTACAAATGAATATCCACTCTGGAAATTAAATTTACTGTGAGCTCTCTGTTGGATCGAGGCAGGTTTTTAATATTTAAACGATATTACTAGAATTCTAAGATTTTTATCCAATTTTCTTCTGGATTTTTTACTGATATCCAATTAATAAAGGTTATAACGAAAGTAATTTTCCCGATTTTTTAAAACCGAAAATCAGTCACCGCCACAAAAGGGGAAGATTTTCCTACTGAAATATTTTTGAGAGATCAGCTCATTTCTTGAATTGTAGAAGATTTCAAGATTTGTGGATGATAGTGTTTTTTTTTTGTTATAATTTCACTAAAGCATTTGGTCATATCAAATTAGAAAATCTTTTTTCGCGCGAGCTGCAAAAAATAATTCATAAAAACTCAAAGAATATTTCTTATGGCAGTTGATTGCTTAAAAAATAATAAATATTTACTTTTGAAAATGTTTCAACAGTACAAAGAAAATTACTGTTGTTGACATCGCAGACTACAAAAGAAGGAATAAAAAATTTCATGTTTTGAACAAAAAGTAAACTCTTCACAAAATTCTGTTAATCCTTTAAATTTAATACCAACATTTTTTCTAAGCATAAAAACATTTCAGTCATTTTAAAAAAAAACACACCTACTCTAAGGTTTTTCAGCAAAATTTTGTCAGTACTATCGAAATTCAACAGACGAAAATACAAACCAAATAAAATTTTATTTGGAACTCAACTTAAATCGTTGTCCTTAGGAATTGAAAAAAAAAAAAAAAAATGTAACACTTACATTTCTGATCGGGTTTAACAGGGCGGTTTCGGTTTGCCTGGTCGGTCTCTTTTCTTTGGTTTTGTTCTTGAAAAACAGTGTCTGGAGCCTGGATGTTCGATTTGAGCTCCGGCAACAGCGAGTCCGAATCAGGTTCGATTAACATAGGTCCTCGAATAATCAAGGAAGTTCATGACCAACGTTTCTGAGAATTCGCGAGATCTCCTTCTACCTCAAAAATTCTGAGGGTATTCGTGTGATAAAACTGGGTCATCAAGGTAGTCCTTATCAGTAGTATTTGCTCGTATCGGAGCAGGGTCCTAATTAAAAGGGATTTCGTTCATGCACTTGTTTTTCATATACAGTGGGCAAAAATAGAAAACAGACCAGCAAATAGTATTGAATCTATAACAACATAAATAAGAGATTTAGTTTTTTGAAAATATTAATGAAATTTTGACTCGTGCCTTAAAAAAAAAAAAAAAATTATCTAAGTCCAAAGTTAGGAAAGTGACGATGATTTCTTTATTTTTGATCTTGTGTTAAATTCATTGTCCTATTTATATATATATATGTATATATGTAAAGCATTTTTTTTGCCTAATTGCTTTTTGTTAGTTTTCATCATGGACTTCATGATGTGTAGAACACGAAAAATGTATTTTTAAACAATGTGTCTTTTTTGAATTCAAATTTTGGTTTTATTTGAAGAATAGTCTTAAATAATCTATAAAAAATGATTACGTAAAAAAACGTTTTAGACATTAAAAAGTTAACACAGTTGCATCATTACCGATCTTCTATTATAAATTTAAAAAAAGTAAAAGAAATTTAAAAATGAAAAATAGTCATATTTATTCTACAGATAAGTTATAAAACTTGAAGTAAATTAGTAAATATCAGTATTATATGGATTTTATAAAAATAATTCTTACATTTTGCTTAAAATATTGGCAAAATATAATATTTAAACATGGCAGCGAACGAACAAATAAATTCATAAGTCATCAATAGTAGTAATAAAAGAAATAAAAAAAAAACTGTCACGGCCAAAGCGCGCGTAGTCTATGCCAATGTACCCAGAGCGTACTTAAAATTTTACCAAAGTGTACCGGGATCGAAAGAGCTGTAATCAAGGAAATTAGTATTGTTTACCTTTTTAAATAAATTATGTATAAAATTAACCTCTTGTAACCAATTATTTCTTTGCGAAAAAAAATACAGAACATTGTGCGCTTTTGTTCTTAACTTACTGTAACTGACTATTATATATTTAATTCATTGCTATTGTCTTGTTTTTAAGGAATTTTCTTTTCAGTTTGATATTAAAATTTTGGATGCTTGGTAATCCAATTTCAATATTTGGTGTGTGCTGTTTAATTGACACTGTTACATTTTTTGTGTTCTTAAAGTTTAAGGTGTAAAAGATAATATTGCACTGAGAAAAAGTTCAAAAAAAATTTGATAGCGAACAAATTTTGGAGCGCGGCGTGTGCTCGTACGCGTTGGAGTTTCAAAATGGAGGCTCGATTTACTATAACGTTGTATGAAAACTTATCCACCCAGAAAATTTTTTTAAATATTGAATTTTTCAAAACTTGTCAATCGTAAAGCTAAGGGAAATCGATAGGACTACTTTTCGAAAAAATTTTCTTGAAAACAGCAAAATTAAACAAAGGGGTAGTCTGTTCCAAGTCCGCCGAAATTTTTCTTTTATCCAATTTTCAGAATGTCATTTTAAAAATTTGAATATAATCGCAGTCGTGACACTCAAAAATGACACCCTATCTATGTAATCTGCTGTTTGAATCAAATAGCCCTACAATTTCAAATTATTCTTCTCACTTATCAATATAATTTTTCACTAATTTGAGAGCGTTTTGTTTTGTCGATCAACACATTCAAATTTCGAGTAACATGCTTTTTATACTATTTTTCTGTTTTAAAACTAATGAAATTGACGAAGGAATTTTCGTAATGAATAACGAATAAAGATATTAAAAGTACAATTTAAAAGTGCATTTTTGTTCGAAAAGGCAAATTGTTTAAAAAATAGTTTACAAACGAAACAAAAAAATGAGCTTAAAATGAATAGCTAAGGGGAGATAACTATTTATTTTTGCTAGACACAAATTTACCAGTTCTCTCTCTCTTATTGCATCTTTACTTAATTTTATTAAACAAAATAAATAAATATAATTAAGCTTAGAATTTCTAAAAATATTTGTGAACCCATAATACTGATTATTTCAAAATTATTTTATTCAAATGCTTATTAGAATTTTTTACCATGTAAAAATATCCCACTTTTTTAAGGAAGAAGACAAAAAGATTGCCCTTCCTATTTATGAAGGGTTGATTAACAGGTATTAAAAACGTACGGCGTGAAATACACATAAAATATGAATTTTATTTATGAATGTAAGTAAAATTATTGTTGGCCTTCTAAGTTTGGTGTTTGAACGATTAATATCTGGGCGAAGATCCATAAAAAATAGCTCAGTTGTTGCATCTGTAGGAGAAAAGCAAACAACATCTTAGCTTCGTTAAGTATCCTTTCACACTGAAAGCTGAAGTGAAAGGCGCCTGTTTTGGTCCGACGCGTAGTTACGATAGAGTCGGAAGAAGCGAAATTCCGGTGGGCAATGGCAGCCGAGCAAGCATAGATTTTGTTAAAAATCTGGTTTTGATTTGAGTTAGTGGGTAACCAAATCGTTACGAGATTTTCAATGGAAAAGGTAACATTACATAACTTCACTTTTTAAAATTGATAAGAAATTTTGTAGCTGATTTGAAAAATATCCTTCTTGATATCATCCGTTCTGCTCTCAGTATCTGTTTACTCATGACATCATAGTAAACCTGATTGATTTGATAAGATAAAATTGGCAGCTGGTTTCAGAGATGACCTTCTTGATATCAATTCTCAACACATTTACTCTTTTCTTAAATGTAAATCTGATCGATTTGATAAGTTCAAAGTATTAGCTAATTTTAAAAATGACCTTGATATCGTCAATTCTCAACTCGGTATCTAGTTACTCCTGTAAATCTTATCGATTTGAGAATGTCAAATTGGCAACTGATTTTTAAGTAACTGTGATATCAAGAGATCTCAGCTCGGTGTGTATTTACTATTGTGAATAGTCAATCTGATTTGATAATGTGGAATCCACAGCTGATTTGAGAAAAATGACGAAATTCTTCATATAATCAGTTCACAACTCAGCATCTATTTCAGTCAGTTAAGTGCCATACGTGATACATGCTTGGGCGATCATGTCTCGAAAAGGGCATGACTGACAAAACGAATATTATCCCGCAGTAGGTTGCCATTGCTTTCTGTGGTAGATTGGTTGCCGGCCAATGCTATAGAACCCAATCTGTCTGTTATTTAGCCCATAACTGCAAGGAATAGACAAATTCATACCTTTTCCAAAGGTATTTGCGCGTAAGTGAATGCAATGAATTCAGCTGGAATTCGAACTCGGCTCCAGATTTCAAGTGTACCACAACGCACATTTACTACTGTCTAAATAGTAAATCTGATTGATTTGATCAGATCAAGTGGACAAATGATTTAAAAAATGACCTTGATGTGATCTGATCAAATTGACAGTCAATTCAAAAATGAACTTTGATATCATCAATTCTCAATACGGTATCTATTTATTCGTGTTTTACGAGTAAATGATTGATTTGATAAGATAAAAATGGAAGCTGTTTTAAAAAATGACCTACATGATAGCATCAATTCTTAACTCAGTATTTATTTGCTCCTATCTTCATAATTAATCTGAAAGATTTGATAAAGTCAAACTGGCAGCAGATTTAAAACAGCTTTCTTGATGTCATCAATTCTCAACTCTGTATCTATTTACTCCTTTGTTTAAAAAATAAATCTGATTGACTTGATAAGGTCAATTTGGTCACTGATTAAAAAATGCTTCTTGATATAATCAATTCTCAACTATGTGTCTATTTACGACGGTCATAATTGTAAATTTGATCAATTTGTTTAGGTTAAATTGGCATGTAATTTTCAAGTACAACTTTCTTGATATCGTCAATTTTCAACATGGTAACGGTTTACTCCTTTGTTAAAGCTAAATCTGATTGACTTGATAAAATCAAATTGGCAACTGATTTGAAAAAATCACTCTTGATATAAATTCTCAACTTGGTACTAATTTACTCCTGTCTTAATTGGTAATCTCATAGACATAAACTCAAATTGACAGCTGATTTCAAAAATGACCTTTTTGATGTCAAGAATTTTCATCAGAGTGAGAGAAAAAAATACAAAAAATAAACCAAAGAAAAATATGTACAAAGAAAAATCCCAAAAAGAATAAAACCAAGTTGACAGCACATTTGACATTAGATAAGAAAATGCAAAACTTTCATATTTTTCCTCTTGGGTGCAAAATAAAAAGAGTGGATTATAACTTTTTTTCCCAATATGCAATAAATGTGTTTGAGGTTCGAAATTGGCCTCACAGTTTAAAGAAACTTCGCTAATGTCTCTTGGGCATCAAAGATAAACCAATGAAATTAAAATAGTTAAAAGTAGTATTCAAGTTAGGAAAAATTTATTTTGCATTTACCTCTGAAGAAGCTATTAAATTCAATACAAATGATGACAGGTAAATTAAATTAAAATACAACAACGTGAGATTTATTTTTAAAATAAAATCTTTATTAACAACAGCTTTTTTAGGGTGTGAAAGATGTATAAGAAAATAGAATTAAACAAATCAAGTCAATGAGATTCTAAATAAAATAAAAAGGCAGAGTGAAAGGGCTGAATAAAAAGCAGAAAGAAAACCACTTTTTGTTTTGGGGTTTAATTTGCTATCGATATTTTGTCTTTCCGAAATTTTTATTTTTGCAGACACCAACGAAGAAATGATCGGAAGTGGCTGGGTGATGGACGTTAAATTAGTTCCCAGAATAAAGAGCATCCGGGCGTTGAAATAGACTTCTGCGTAAAAAAAAGTCACAGGTTTAGAATAAAATTTTTGCCTGAAGTAAAAAGTCAGATGAAATGGAAAAAAGATACCTTGGTGAAGGAGATTTTGGACTTTTTCTAGCTTCCACCATTTCTTTCTTGATGAAAGCAGAACATTGAAATGAAAATTAAAGTGTTTAGAAACTAAAAAATGAAAATTTAAAAATTCATCACTTCTCAGTTATAATATAATATTCACTGTCACTTGTAGGATTAGAATCTTCATTACTAATATATATATATATATATATATATACACACAAGTATGAATTAATTGTACATTGCGACACGGAAATTTGTATTTTTCGAGAGAGATTCTTTTCATCAGGCAATGTTTGATGTTGGTGTACAGATTATTTACATTTAAACCCGAAACCTTCGCTGTTGTATGTGGGAAGGTATAAAATTGACTTGTGTTTCTTTCAACTAATCAGAGCGAAGATTCATTTTGGAATTTGGCCCCAAAGAATACGTGCTAACTTATTTTCTTTTTTCCCTTTCCCTTATCTTTCTTCCTTTCATCTTTTTCCTCAATGTTCAAGATGTCAACCTGCCTTTAACCCTAACCTTATCACTTTCCTTTTATTTTTGCTTAGTTTTATTGTCTTTGATGTGATATGCCCAGTTAGTACCAAGGCTGTCTTTTCATTTCTTTTTGGTCTCCTAGTTAAAATTTTCTTGAAATCTTTGATTTATAAGTAAAATTTTCTTTTTTAATTCCCTGTATCCTTATACCATTTTTTAAATATGTATTTATTTGTGTAAATCTGTTTTTATTAATAGAAAATTTTTTTTATATAAATAATTTTACGTTTTAATTTACTTTGTTTTTGATAGTTTGTCAGTAATTATTTTCCTTAAGCCTTTTGTTGGTTATATGCATGTTATTTCATTTAGATTTTATCTATTTCTAATGTGAATGTTATGTCTACATATGACATTTATCTCATTGCATTTATTTAATAGATTTTTTATTCTCAAGTGATTTAATATATAGTTTTTAGCTTCTTTTTAGAATTTTCCAGTTTTTGTAGGTGTTGTTTTTGTTTTCTTTAGATACCACTGATATTTTGATAGGATTGCTCTATTTTTGTATTTGTAGTTATTAAATGAAGGGGTGTGCTGGTAAATGTGATGTTTTAGAGTATTCTTGGTACTACCTATATAAATTTTTATAATGTATTTGGGTTTTCCTTTGAAGATATTTCGCATTGATAGATGCTTGATTTTGTTAGGCACCTGTTTGCTAATGGGCAATCTATAGGGTTTCTACAGTTATATTTCTTCTTGTCTAAATTGTTATTTTCTGTTAGTATGTTTTATTAATTTTGTTGAAGTTTTTTAAAGTACTGTTATGGTGATTTTTAATGATTTTTTTAAAATTGTTCATACAGCTGTAACTTAATAGTGTTTTTATTAAAGATCTTAATGGATTTTTTTCAGGAAAGTGTTTCAGGAGTAACGCAAGGAGTTGAAGGGGTCTGTACAGATAATATTTCTATTCCTATTTTTTCTTCGGGGGGTTACTTTTCTCATTTACATGTTGGAGTTTTTATATCCACTAATTTTTTTAAGGCAGTCTTGTAAAAGTTGTTTTGCTTATTTAATACTTCTTCATTTTGGTAGAATTTCTACTCATTCTGTATTCTATTGATGAGAGTACATGTTTCTTCATAGATGGAGGGTGGTTAGACTTTGGGTGGATGTATAAAAGATTGGTATTTGTTTTTTTGTATGGTTAGTGTATATTTTTCTCTAGAAGTTTCATCGAGGAAATCTTTATATTTGTCTTGTTACTTTTAAATTAAAATTTTTAAATTCTTTATGTATCATCTTTCAAATTTTATCTATTTTAAAATTTGTTGGTATTTTATTATCCTAAGTCCAACATCTCTGTATAATCCAATGTCTTTAGTTTCTGCTTCCTTCTAGGCTGTGAGATTATGTAGTATGAAAATCCTACCAGATTTGAAGATTCTGTAGAGAATCTATATCGAAACATAAAATATCCATGTCGCAATGTACAATTAATTCATAACTATATTAAGCTCTATACTATTTATTATATTGAGCGCTGTTCTTAAAATTAATGCCAGGGCGTTCAAAATAGTAAAACCTTGAGTCCTCTTCACCTGGAATATATATATATATATATATAGAAAGATAGATAGATAGAGAGAGAGAGAGAGATAGGTAGAGATTCACTCAATATTTTTCTTTTTTTCCGTTATAACAGATTATTCTTATCCAACTTCTTTAGCCTAATATTTCAGTGGCTTCCATATTCACAATAGAGTACTTTTGTGTTTTCAGACAAGTAGTTAAAAAAGACAATCTTCTGTGTAATAGATTTCCTCGGACACTCAGCTTGATGTTCTATTCACAATCATCGAAAGGACTGGTCAGGACTTAGAAGTGATCTCTGAGGAGACAATTCAAGTAGTCGAATCGCTTCAGTTTTCTTATTTTATTTTTTTTTGGTCTCTCACAACTTTATGTAAGTCCTTGTCAGACATCCCATGCCTCTCTTTCCAAACAGACAGAAATCCTAAATTTAATCATAAAAAAATCAATTAAACATCAAGTTTCAAGAAGTTTTTCAGCATGACTGAGAAAAAAGCTCATATATATATATATATATATATATATATATATAGATATGTATATATGTGTGTGTGTGTGTGAGAGAGAGAGGGAATCTTGAAGAGCTAGTTAAGGCATTCTTAAATATCCAAAAGCATGCTCTAACACTTTCACTTTCTGGTAGTTATGATGGGCTTTTTTTTTTTTTCACCTGGCTTATCTGTTTGTTTATTTTCACTGTTCTTCTCAGCTAAAAGGCACTTTAAAAAAATAAATCGATATACAAACAAAATTAAGTCGGTATCATATAAATTTACAATGCACCAAATTTAATATGAAATTTTACAAATTAAAATCTTAAACCATTTCTTTTTGTTTGAATTTCAAACTAATTAGCATTTCTAATAAGCAAAATATAAACTACATTTTAAACTAGAAGGAATTCATTAAATCGCTAATAATCACTGATTTTAGAGCCATTTAGTCTTCTATCAAGACAGTAATTCTTATTAAAACATCTTTCAAAAATAAAATGTTCTTTTCTGAAGCACTATTTGGCGAATATTAGGTGATTTAAAGTTTAATTCGATTTGAAACCAATTACTTTCAGTTTAAAATAATGCATTTAAATACAGAGGTAGGTATTTATAATATTGACAAAGTGGTAAGTTTATTTAAATTTCTTATGGGTGATATCTGGAAAAAATAGTTGAATAACATGAGCTCATTTTTTTTAATGTAATTTTTAACTACCCAGGAACTTTACAAATTTTGGAAAATACTTTTGCTAATCTTAATGTTTTAGATCTACTTTTTTTTCCGAAATAAAAATTTAAAAAATAACTAAAAATAAAAAGAACAAAACAATAGTTTGCATTTTTAAACTTATGCGTCACGGCAACCTCTGGAGCTTTGTGACCTTAACATTTGACCTTAACATTTCAACATAACCAATAAAAAACCCCGAGCAAATTCGGGATATATACAGCTAGTTTTTAATAAACAAAAATAGCAGCCATAAAACTTGGAATTTTTTAAACTATTAATGAATTTAAATTCCCATAATGCCGATTACTTCCAAATTCATTTTCATTCAAATGCTTATTTGAATTTTTACCATTTTACATGTCTGGCAAAAGGTCACATTTTTAGGAGGAGAAAGGATGGCCTTTCTTATTTATGAATGGTTGATTAACTGAATTATTTACAACTTACGACGGGAAATACACATGAAATATGAATTTAATTTTTGAATGTAAGTAAAATTCCTGTTCGTCTTCTAAGTTTAGTGTATCAGATACAAATCCTATATCATCCAACAATTAACTGAAACAAAAAAAGTCGATTTGCACACCAACAAAATCGGATCAAAGAATGACTGAAAACATTTTGAAAAACCAGACTAAGGCAAAGTTCAGAATCCAGTGTGAAATTTTAATTTTGACGAATAGGGTAAGGATTGACCGGCTACTGAAAGAAAAAGACGAAACCCAAGTTTCGCGGTTCGATGTTCAATTAATTTTCTAACAAAGCGATTTGCAAAACTAAGACAAAGTTAAGCCTATGTGAAAAAATCTTCAATCCACTGAACTGGACATAAAGGTTCCATCACATACTCGTTCTCCTTCTCTTGTGCTATTTTCCTTTATTTCTTCATCTATCTCACCATTCACACAGTCAACAAAAAATAAAACGACGACGACAATAACAACATACTTCAACTGACTCCTAAAAACGTCCGATAAGTACAATTTTCCTTTTTATTTAGCCACTTCCTTTTCACTTTCTCGCCGGCCATTAAAAGGGAAAGGAACATGGACTTTATTAATACCCTAATTAATCTTTTCTGCATACACACATTTTGCTACTTACAACTACAAGACATGATCACTTTACAACTACCATCTGTAAGTTCCTTTAACTGGACACTACACTTTCTTTTTGAACATTTACATAGTAATTTCACTTTAAAATTTGTTATTTTTTTTCAGTTAATAAAATTCCATTTATTTTACCAATGAAACACTTATTCTTTCAACCTTCTGATATCTTTCAATGCGAGGATTATCGGCTATGTTTGTAAAAAAGTTTCAATCGTTGTATCCGTAGGAGAAAGGAATTGTGCAGTTCGTCGACATTCACTCTTCATGCTAGAAGAATAGAGAAAAGTATTGTCAGTGGTCAGGAAGTAGAACATTACCGACCTAATTGCATGGATTTACATAACGAGTCTAATAGCATTTGGGATAATGACTGAAAGTTACCTCCCTTGTATAGCTCCACAAATGGCAGTGAAAAGAAAATGGAAAGACGGGTTGATGATATTCTTGGAGGTATCTCTGAAAAAAACAAAAACAAAAAACAAACAAAAAAAAAAAAAAAAAAAAAAAAAAAAAAAAAATCAGCATAGTATGAATAAAAACGGCCAAAACTTAAGAACGATCTTTTTGCATCAAAATGTTATTAAGAGGAAGGATCAAAGTATTTTTTTAAATTATCTGTTAACATTTTAATCGCTTCTAACACGTTCGAAATTTTGGTAAAAAAATAGTTTTGATTTTTAGTTAGCGGGTAACCAAAGACGTTACGAGTTTACAATGGAAAACGTAATGTTCCATAACTCAGTTTTTTTTCCGGTGACGAACACATTAATTTGGAAATTCTTGCAAAAATCAAATAATTTATATAAAATCTATACATAAATCAACGAACAAATATTAAAATTTCTCAAAGAAACTGCTGTAATAGGCAAAATTTGAAATAAGTTTTAAGCTAGTTTTCTGCAAAATGTTCTGAATAATGGATATTGAGTAAGTTTTGGATTAAGAAAAATGTCTTCAGATGTCATTTTGTTGTACCGATTTGCTGATGTTTTCTAATCGATTAATTGAACTGTCTTCCAATAAATTAAATGAAGAAAATATTCAAATATTTCAATTTTAAGTTATCTACCTTTAACTGTACTTGTAGCTAAAGTCAAATGTTTCTGTAATTATGATAATAAACTTGAATAGTCTTTGAAGCTTGTTTCATAATTTTATTGAAACTTTTAGATGTGGAAATTTTCGTAATGAAGAAATTTTGTGTCAGTGTTAATTTAACTTCTAAAATCTTCGTGTTAAATTTATGATGTTTGAGTGAGAAAGATCAATTGTTGAATCAATGTGACGAATATTTTTTTAAATTTCAAATCGTTTAGAAAGGTTCTTGAGGATTGCTTCTTCGAAGTCCAGATTCTCACTGAGGGTATCGTTTCGCGCCGCATGGTGAATGAAGTGGACGATTTTCGCTTCTGTCTGTTACAGGATGAATGGCGTGAACGATGGCGCCCAATCGACGCTAACAAGATACACTATACAGATGCAGCACAAGGCCGATGATTGCGGGTGGGGGAGACAAAAACTGAGGCTGGTCATCAATAACTATCCTATACCTAATCCAACTCAAAATACAATCAATCTTTACAATTTTCCATTCACCATGGAGACCCATCCATCGTCAATCAATCCGCCATACAGGTAGAAAATACTCACATTAATGTAAAAGAAAATTATTTGTGTACAATATATATAGAAAAATATTAAGTGCACATGAAATGTAATGAAAAAGGGTGGCGGTACATGAAATAAAAAACCCAAACAAAAAATTTCAACTTAATAAAAAATAAATAAATTAATGTTAGTTGGAGCCCGTCTAACCCACAAAAATAAGGGTACTGTATTCTGTCTATGACAAAATCAAGAGGCTCTCTTGCTAAGGAGATGGGGAGGAGAAAAAATTAATTTGGTTTCGGAAAAAGAGAAAAATTCTGACCCAGCTGAGATGAAACAACGGGATTCGAAAAACTGGAAAATGAGAATCCACCTGGATCATAACAAAAAGAAGGTTAGAACATGCCAAGAACAACACCTATACATTAACTAGGTACACAAAAGGACTACTTTAATCAAGGGGAAGGGTTCTACGAATCCACCCCGATGTGACTAGGAGACTAAAAAGAGAAAATCAAGGCGAATCAAGCTCGCCACAGGTAAGATTCTCTTTAGCGTCTCGTTCTCATTTCACATTCACTTTCGTAAACTTTAAAGCCAGGAATTATTTTCGTTCTTTTGTTAAAAATGTAGCAATTGTTTCGAAAGGGATTAACAACTGTCATTATTTAAAAAACATTTATTACGATTTTAGTAAAAAAGGTAAAACACGTTTCAAGTTGAAATAATCTTTTTCTGTCATGAATTCATTTACTTTTCATTTAAAATAATTTTATTAGTCAATTTGTCCTTTCAAAAGTTATTGGCAAATTAAAAAACAAAATACTTGATAATTTTTAATTTAAGAGATAATTTTATTTGAATGTAATTTGTAATAGTTTATAAAATTTGTATATAAACTTTTAAAAAATTAAGTAAGAACGTAAAAGAAAAGTTATCGCAAGGCGATAATGTCACCAAATCGCGGTTAGAGTTTCAACTGAGAGAGGGAATGAGAGAAGCAAAAAACGTGCAATGTATTAAAATAGTTTTGGAATTTTTAACACAATTTATACTTTCACCTTGTATAAGGTTGATTATTTCTAAATAATAATTTAAAACAGGTACCTACGTGTGTGTGTGTGTGTGTGTGTGAGAGAGAGAAAGAGAGAGAGAGAGAAAATAAAAGAGAACACGAGAGAGAGAGAAAGAGAACACGAGAGAGAAAAAAAGAGAAAACACGAGAGAGAAAAAAAGAGAGAACACGAGAGAGAAAGAAAGAGAGAACACGAGAGAGAGAGAAAGAAAGAGAGAACACGAGAGAGAGAGAGAGAGAGAAAGAAAGAGAGAAACACGAGAGAAAGAGATAACACGAGAGAGAGAGAGAGAGAGAAAGAGATAACACAGAGAAAGATAACACGAGAGAGAGAGAGAAAGAGATAACACAGAGAGAGAGAAAGAGAGAGAGAGAGAGAGAGAGAAAGAGATAACACGAGAGAGAACACGAGAGAGAGAGAGAACACGAGAGAACGAGAGAGAGACAGCACGAGAGAACGAGAGAGAGACAACACGAGAGAACGAGAGAGAGACAACACGAGAGAACGAGAGAGAGACAACACGAGAGAACACAACGAGAGAGAGTGAAAGAGATAACACGAGAGAGAGAGTGAAAGAGATAACACGAGAGAGAGAGTGAAGATAACACGAGAGAGAGAGAACGAGAGAGAGTGAGAGAGAACACGAGAGAGGCAGAGAGAGAACGAGAGAGAGCGAGAGAGAGAGAACACGAGAGAGAGCGAGAGAGAGAGAGAACAGAGAGAGAGAGAGAGAGAGAGAGAGAGAGAGAGAGAGAGAGAGAGAGAGAAAGAAAGAGAGAACACGAGAGAGAGAGAGAGAAAGAAAGAGAGAACACGAGAGAAAGATAACACGAGAGAGAGAGAGAGAAAGAGATAACACGAGAGAGAGAGAAAGAGATAGCACGAGAGAGAGAGAGAGAGAAAGAGATAACACGAGAGAGAGAGAGAGAAAGAGAGAGATAACACAGAGAGAACACGAGAGAGAGAGAGAACACGAGAGAACGAGAGAGACAACACGAACAGAGAGAGAGAGAGCGAGAGAGACAACACACAGAGAACGAGAGACAACACGAGAGAACGAGAGAGAGAGACAACACGAGAGAACACGAGAGAGACAACACGAAGAGAACACGAGAGAGAGAGTGAAAGAGATAACACGAGAGAGAGAGTGAAAGAGATAGCGAGAGAGAGAGTGAAAGAGATAACACGAGAGAGAGAGAGACACGAGAGAGTGAGAGAGAGAACACGAGAGAGAGCGAGAGAGAGAGACACGAGAGAGAGCGAGAGAGAGAACACGAGAGAGCGAGAGAGAGAACGCGAGAGAGAGCGAGAGAGAGAACACGAGAGAGAGAGAGCGAGAGAGAGAGAACACAGAGAGAGAGCGAGAGAGAGAAAGAGAGAACACGAGAGAGAGAGCGAGAGAGAAAGAGAGAGACACGAGAGAGAGCGAGAGAGAAAGAGAGAACACGAGAGAGAGCGAGAGAGAGAAAGAGAGAGAACACGAGAGCGAGAGAGAGAAAGAGAGAACACGAGAGAGAGAGAAAGAGAGAACACGAGAGAGAGAGAGAAAGAGAGAACACGAGAGAGAGAGAGAAAGAGAACACGAGAGAAAGAGAGAACACGAGAGAGAGAGAGAACACGAGAGAGAGAGAACACGAGGAGAGAGAGAGAACTGCGAGAGAGAGAAATAACACGAGAGAGAGAGAAATAACACGAGAGAACGAGAGAGAGAGTGAAAGAGATAACACGAGAGAGAGAGAACACGAGAGAGAGAGTGAAAGAGAAGACACGAGAGAGACAGAGAAAGAAGAAGAAATCATTGAAAGAAACAAAAATGGCATGAAGCAAATTTTTCCGTTGAAATTTTAAGAGGAAAAAATAAAAAAATCAAAGTAATTTTTTTTATCATTTTTAAAAATATTTTGTAATTCTGAACCGTTCAAAATTTTTGGTTAAAAAAATCTTCAGTTTTTGTAGTTTACGCAACTCATTTAATTTGAAAATTCTTGCAAAAATCAAATAATTGTGATTTTAAAACTTTCCAGAACTTATTCACAAATGAAAATATTTTTGAAATCGTTATTTTAGAAAAAAAATCTTGGTAAAAATATATATTTTTTCTTTTACATCTGTTACCTCATATCATGAAATTTCAAGAAATTATATTCTTTAGGCAAAATTGTTTTATTAGTTAAAAGCAGAACTCATTAGGGAATGTAAAATTTAAATCTTATTTTTTCAACCATATTTTTTAGTCTTTTTTACTAAAAATCTGCTCTAAATAGTAAAAGAAAAATGCAAAAAAACTAATTATTTAATTATATAAGCTTATAATTGCTTTAATAAATAATATAAAAACAGGGATATTATAGTCACTTATAGACTGAAGGAAATTTTTTTTTCGATTAATAATGAAATTTTAGGTGCTTTTGTTTTTTTATTATAATAATTTACAGTTTCAAAAATATTTTTAAAGTATTTCAAATATTTGTAGATTGAGTAGGGTCATCAAAAACTATTTACTCATCAAAAATTGAAAAGTTTAATACAAATCGTATTTTTAAAATAATTAAAAAAAAAATTATTTTTGCATATTTGAATTTTTTTTGTGCATATTAATTTCGTAAAGGTCATGTGTTTCACAGTTTCTTCCAATTAAAGGGGAAAAAAATTGTACAATTATGTCATTTGTGATTGCCATACAGTCACTGTAGGTACATCCACTAAATTGCTAAAAAACAGAAGAGTATGATTAAGAAAAGTTCCAAACATTTTTCATCAAAATGTTTATATTATTAAGAGGAAAGATCAAAGTAGTTTTTAATTTTTTTTTTTTTAATTTTTTTAATCCCATCTAACATTTTTGAAATTTTATCGAAAAATTTTGATTTAACTAAAGTTCAGGACTGTTTTACAATGAAAAACGTAATGATGACATTAACTTAATTTTTTTTTCGGTGACAAACATTAATTTGGAAATTCTCACAAAAATCAAATAATTGCTCAGATTTTAATGAAACTTTCAGTTTCAAAATGGATGAAATTATTTTTGAAATTATTTTTAAGAATCTTGATAAAAATATTTTTTAGCACTTCCCCCTACATCAAAAATCCATAAAATTTTAATAAATTTTAATTAGCTGCAAACATTTATTAGTTAAACGCGGGGCTCATTGTGGGAATATAAATCATCTATGTTTTTTTTTAAGTACACAACCACAACGCCGAAAATCTGCTCCGAAAGTAAAATAAAAAATGCAATAAAACTGATATAATTTAATAAGCTTTTAATGCGGAATAATTGTTAAAGACAGTTTGAAGAAAATTTTTTTTCAATTTAATAAAATTTTGAAATAATTGTTTCATTTTTTTAAATTATTATTATAATTAGTAAATAATTCATAAAGTGTTACAACAAACTTTAAAAATCTTTTATGGAATCGTTATATTAATTTCTTTTTAGTTAAATTATTGATTATGGCCTATCTAAAATTGGAAAGTTTAATATCGTTCTCCAGAAATATTTTAAAATAATTAAAAAAAAATTTGTGTGTGTAAATGTTTTTTGGGTAAGTACGATGTTCCGTAGGAGTCATAACATGTTTCCATAAAAATTAAATTAGATATTTTTACCACACTTGTAAACTTAATAACTTCTTACTCAAGAAGAAGAACTCGAACCCTGTGCCAGACTTAACAGAACCATCAAGAGTGTTGTATTTCAATTTAATACGTGAGCATATAACCAGATTGATTCTGAATGTTGAAATGACCAAAGAAGAACCAAGTTATAAAACTTGGAATTCTATGAAGATTTTCTTCTTATGACTTTTGCTCAACTTGAGCAATTCATTTCCAGCAATTCCTGAAGATCTTGGTTTTTCGCCCGTCTTAAGATAACCAAATCACAGCGTGGGTTAAGATAGGGTTGAGATCAAAGTGATCAATTTATCGGTCAAGCCGCAGAAATTGGGTAATTTGAATATCAAACAGATGGTAAATGTCTAAGAAACCTACATGAGAGATGATATTCGCTTCTTAGCTCCATACCACAAACAAGACCTAGGAACACTCATGGTAATATTTGATGCTAGCAAACTATATCGCAATATAACACATGAATTGGGTAAACAAGCAATCTAATTTTGGATTGAAAAACATCCAGGAATATTATATCCCAGATTCATCAAAGAATTCATTATTGATAGCATCGACCTAATGATGAACAACAATACTTTCGAATTGACGCTGCTCTAGGTACCATGATAGGAACGAAAATGGCACCAACATCATCACCCTAGCTTCAACTTCAGTGGCGTGCGTGATACACGGTTGGGCGATCATGTCTCTTGAGGTGACTGGGCAATAATTTTCCCCATAGGTTGCCATTAGTTTCACCGTGGAGCTGGTTACCAATCAATGCTATGGAACCCAGTTTGTCCTGTTATTTAACCCTTAGCTAGAGGAAAGATCATGCATTTCCCAGGTATTTGCGTGTAAGTGAATGCATCAGATCTAACTTTCAAATTCGAACTCAACTCAGAATTTCTCATTCCACTGCACCAAGACACATCCTAGAGGAAAACAGTATGAATAAATGAATCATCTGTGTATCATATTGTTCAGATTGTAGCTCCAATGATAAATCCTGGTGTGACTCCTAAGTCTCTCAGAATAGTCTCGCTGTACATGTTGAATGAATCTGGTGAGAAGACACATCCCTTGTCTTACACCCTTTTCTATCTTTGTACATCTGCTGGAATCGTTTCCTGTCCGTATGCTTTTACAGTAGAAAACACTAAACCAGGGGTCGGCAGCCTTTTGGAGAGAGAGACCCAAAAAGCTATGTAGAATCATGGAAGAGGGCCAAACAGCTATGGCTCCAGTGTCATGGAGAAGAACCATGTTATTAAATATGTGAATAAATTTTTCTTTGTTTGAAGAAAGCAAGGATTCAATATAATTTAATATCTGATGGAAATTTTGTTAAAGTATTACATCTTAAAAATAAATGTTTCATAAATCAGTACTGAAAATTCCATTAAAATCGGTTCAAAAACCGTTTTATATTCGTTTAAATGTGCCCGCTCACGAAAGCAATTTCATAGAAAAAGTGAAAGTGAGGCCGTAGGCCCCAATTTGGCGATCCCTACAAATAAAAAATAAATGTAAAACATTCTCCAGGTAAAAATAAATCATTTTAATTTCGACGCAGTATATTCAGACTATCAACTGTCTCTGAGTTGGTCTACCTATGTTGCTATCGTGTTCAGAGTAAGGTAGCGGGCGGACAAGATTATTTCGAGGGCCGGATGTGGCTTACAGGCCGAAGTTCGCCGACCGCTGTTCTAAACTGTAACTCCAAAAATATAATTTTTGGATTCAGTTACACAAATACCAAAATCTTACCTAGTATCTCTCAAGCGCTAAACACGTCTCCCTGCAGAAGAACATTCCATTTCAGATGTTAAAAAAGTGGATGCATTTACATATAAAAATAATAATGTTTAAAAAGGTTATAGTAAGGATTCTATTGAGTTATTACAAAAAAAGTTTTAATTCCTTTAGTAGTTGTTAAAATAGAGAAATTAGGAATTGAAAGTTTTGGAAGATTATAGAATATTCAAGTAAACTAGAGAATTCTAAAGGATTCTGAGAAATATACAAATTAAGTGTTAGAAAAATAGGTTTTGGGGAAAGTCAGTTGTTAAAAGGATTTGCTAACATTATCAACTCCGGCTTTGCTTCAAGGATTTGTATATCAACCAGAAAGAATCTCTACGAAAAGTTGCCAAACCAACTAAAACCTGAAGAGAACCTCATGGAACTAAGTGGGTAAATAGAAATTTTTGACCCTTTTCATTGACCAAACGAATAATTTTTTATACACATTTGAAGATTTCCAAAAAGTATAGCATGAATACTTCGCTAGCTTAACTGGGTAAAGATACTTGGCATCTTTCCTTCCTCTTCGTAACACTTGCACTCGTCACTCTACCAGGTGTAAACTATGTTTCTCGTTTTGAATGCAAAAATTGTATATTTTGTAAATATTTTTTTTATTTTGTGTTATCGTAAATTAAATATTTGTCTGTGATTAGGTTCATGTTTAAGGTTAATCATTTTTTCTTTTGTTGCAACATATCGTAACAAAATTAGGGGCTCGTCCGGGATAGACCTGGGATATAAAACTGTCACCACGTATCGACAAATACAACGAAGAATTTTAAAATATGAGTAGGCTCATTCCTTCAAAATATTTATATCGATGTTCCGTTTAAATGAAAGACAATAAATATATTAATGTACCTACTACTGGGTATTTTGCATAAAGACAAAAAAGAGAAAAATAATCCAAGCCCCTGAGGAAATTTACATATATTTTTTCTTCATTACACGACAATTATTGCAAGAACACAGAAATAAAAGTTAAATAAGGCTCTGTTAAAGAAGAGAACATGCGGCAAAACTTTCATAACTGGCAGTAAAGTTTATGGACAGGCCAACTTTGCCTTGCTTTTGTTTTCTCTCTGCATGAGCGTGACAGGAGGGAAATTATATATGTGTGTGTGTGTGTGTCATCCGCAGGCAAATCTGTTTCGCTCTATCACAGCTCATCAGTACAGTTAGATATCCGATTGCGTTTACCAAGGATTGAAACCCGACCGATTTAACGTCAGTCGGTGATTCTACCTCTGATCTATGAGAGGTAGAGGGAGGCAAGTTTTAGCATGTATTCATCATGTAAACACACGCCAGTAGTTAGGTGTTCTAATTCATTACTGAATGAACGATGTGTAGATGCTAGAGTAGCTACTGTTTTTTTCAAAGTTTACCATTCTTCCAGAGTGCTCAATCAGGGTGTGAGATCGTAAAAACTTTACACACATATCGGAATAATGACTTGATACCACAGAACAAAAATATAGATCTGAATAAAACATAATTTTATGTTCATTTTTTTTTTAATAATATTCTGACCTAGAGCTGCATTTAGCGAGGCAACTGTAGAGAACAATCAATTAAGCACAATTATAATTGTATTAGACTGAATAGCGAAATTACAAGAAGATAATATGAACACGTTTTTAAAGTTACGATTAATACTCATCTGGAAAATTAAAAACATTTACGATTGAATTAATACGTAAATAAAAATGGGTAAATGATTCAGCGAGAGCGAGAAGAGAGCGAGAGAGTGAGAGAGAGCGAGAGAGTGAGAGAGAGAGAGCGAGAGAGCGAGAGAGAGCGACCATTCTCAACTTACTGTGTATCAGATTCTTTCACCTTTTCAAAGTTTATACAGAAATTGTCCCATTACTTCTAATGATAAGATCACGGTTTCTTTTTATAATGTAAGTCTGTACACGAATATCCCCTTACAAGAGATAACACATATGTGCTGATGCTCTCTATAGAGTTGCTTGGGTCCTCCTTACATTCCCGGAATCTTTAAACTTACAGTTCCTGATGTTAACCATAGAGTTCAACTTTGAAAATGATATGTATGTCCGAGTAGATGGGGTTTCTATGGGCAGCCCCTTGGGTCCTTTATTAGCCAACATTTTTGTTGGTTACCATAAAAGGAAACCATTGTTTGAGAAGTATAAGAAACCATATATCTATCAACGTTACAGTTGGAGATGGGCGTCATTCAAGCTGTCTGTAAATTCATTGTAAGATTATGACGAAGAAAAATGACCAACCCGTTTTTTTCTCGCCTCAAGCGAACGGCCCAAGTCAGCACCTCCACTCATTTTTGATACCCAAGTTTTAAAATGTACTTTTAAAAATAAAGTTTTCTTGAAACCTTAATTTTAGCTATAATTGAAAGCTAAATGATTATTTTATTTCCAATAAAGCAAAATAATTTATTTCAAATAGAAATTATATTGATTAGAATCTCAATTTTCGAGTTTTCAAACATTTTCTTTTTGTCCATTTTGATATGTTTATGAACAAAAGTTAATTCTCGGTTTTAAAAATCATGCAAAAATAAAATATACATTTGTGATATATTCCCATTTATAACCTGATTTACAAGTATTACTTGTTTATAACATGAAATTTAAAATAAAAGTTGTTTTTTTTTTAAATCACAGAGCTCTGATCTCTCTGACCTGTGAAGTGATTGATGACAGCCAGATGTGGCGATAAGTATGGTTGACCAGAATTGACATAACTGTCCAAATTTATTTCATGTAAGGAGAATAAAACGTGAAACACTTGACCTTTTAATGTTTGGATTCAATTACATTTTCTTTTCTAAGGCGTTAAAGAAACCAAGGCTTTATTAGAACGGTTACCGTTCGAATGCCTGGTCATCAGCAAAAAGAGCAGCCCAAAATGCCAAATACAGGTCAGGACTAAAATCAAGCAGGTACAAAATTTTAAATACCTGGGAAGTGTTCTAATAAAAAGACGGAAAGTGCGACACAGAGATCCGAAGGCGAATTGGCATGTCGAAAGAAGCAGTCCAGGAGTTGAGTGAAATGTTAAGAAACAAGGACAATTTCGCTAGAAACAAAGAAGAGAGTACTGGATTGCTATGAGATTTCAGTTCTTCTAATATGGCAGGGAATGCTGGACAATATCAAAGATGGACGAAAACTTGAAGCAACTGAGAAATGTGGTTCTACAGAAGGATGCTGCGAATATCATGGATCGAGCATGTGAGCAATGATGAGGTTTCAGAAAAGGATTGAGCGAAAATTATACTGAGCACCAGGAAGGAACAACTACAAAGTTCTTGAGACGTAATGAGGAAGAGGGCTTGGAGAATCTGATATAACAGGCCAGATAAGAGTTGGGGAAAAGAAACAGGAAAGCAGCGGGTAACATTTGAGAGGGCCTGATCAGGTGGATGACGGAACGAGGGTTGCGGGGTGTAACAGGAGAAAGCGTGCTAGAGCCACTAGGAACCTTGGGGAGACGACAGCCACGATCGCCTACGTCCTAAAAGGACACGGCACATAAAATATATACGCCAGCTGTTTGTAAAAATTATAATGTGAATATAAAGTGGGGAATCAAATCTATATAATAATCAATATACTCAACTGATCCCACTGTTGTGGCCATGGTAGTTTCTGTATTTATATTTTGGGTATGGAGGTTTCAGCTAGTGGATGGCAGAGCGGAGTTTGGGTGATGTAACAGGAGAAAGTGTGCTAAGAGCCACTAGGGACAGGGAAACGTGGAAAGCCATAGTCTTACGTCTGAAAGGACACGGCACATAGAAGACACGCGATTTTATCGCTTTGGTTGTGCGGATAACAAACAATTCTCGCTTCTTCAGAATCCATGGAAGTACAAACAAATCATTTGGCTTTCTAGGATCAGTGTCGACGCTGATTGGTCGAAGAAAATATCATCTGAGTATTTTCAAACCGACACACCATTTTCATTTTCTTTATCATTTATCCAACGTTCGTGAATTGTTGGCAAAGACTTCTCGATATTTTTTAAAATATATTAAATGGAAAATTTTGAACAACCGATTTTCTCTCCTCTTCAGTTATTTTTAAACTTACCTGCCACGATCTTTTCATCTGAACGCATTTGATTTGTTTTCAATATTTTAATCAACGACTTCATTGAAATTTTGAGGAGTTTTCAATTAAAAGTTAAAATCTTTAATAAAAATCGTCTATTGACGATGAACAAAATTATACAGACTTTAGTGACGTTGTAACACTATCTGCCGGGCTGGCTGGTTGTAGACGTAGACAATTACGGACACCCTTGACGATGATGTCGAAACGGTACCAATTATGTCGACGCTTTCGACGCTGGTCGTGATCTAGTCACAGAAGCTGGTCCTCCAAGACGTCTATTACAACAACGGACTCACTCCCCACGTTGTGATTTGATCTCCGAAAGAGTCACGTTGTGTAAACCCGGTAGCCGTATTTCTACCAGATCCAGACCGGACACTTGTGGTTAAAATAAACACGACGAAAAATAAAAAAATAAAAAAAATAAAAAAATAAATGAAAAAGTTCGAAGACGTCTGGAGAGTTACGAAAGTCTTTATAAAGATTTTTTTAAAGCAGAAAATACAGTTTATTGTAATACCAGTTTACAACAGACAGACGATTCGTTTAAAAATACCACAGCTTTCAATCTTCAATTAAAAATTAAAGTCCTTTCGAAGTTTCAGTAGAGTAATCAGAGCTCTTCAAATTTTCATTTAAGTCTATTCATATATTCTCTATAATCAGAGCTGTCAATTTTCAAAATAACCTTTAAAACAAACTTC
>JBBBDQ010016879.1:0-19367 GCA_037127315.1 Ascarosepion bandense | reverse complement strand
AAATTTTTTACCATGTAAAAATATCACTTTTTAGGGAAAGACAAAAAGATTGCCCTTCTATTTATGAAGGGTTGATTAACAAAATTATTAAAAACGTACGGCGTGAAATACACATAAAATATGAATTTTATTTATGAATGTAAAAACCATGATGATAACTACAAGTTTGGTGTTTGAACGATTAATATCTGGGCGAAGATCCATAAAATGACTCAGTTGTTGCATCTGTAGGAGAAAAGCAAACAACATCTTAGCTTCTGGTCAGTATCCTTTTACACTGAAAGCTGAGTAGAAAGGCATATATTTTTTGGTCCGACGCGTAGTTACGATAGAGTCGGAAGAAATGATTCCGGTGGGCAATGGCAGCCGAGCAAGCATAGATTTTGTTAAAAATCTGGTTTTGATTTGAGTTAGTGGGTAACCAAATCGTTACGAGATTTTCCAATGGAAAAGGTAACATTACATAACTGCTTTTTAAAATTGATAAGAAATTTTGTAGCTGATTTGAAAAATATCCTTCTTGATATCATCCGTTCTGCTCTCAGTATCTGTTTACTCATGACATCATAGTAAACTGATTGATTGATAGATAAAATTGGCAGCTGGTTTCAGAGATGACCTTCCATGATATCAATTCTCAACACATTTACTCTTTTCTTAAATGTAAATCTGATCGATTTGATAGAAGTTCAAAGTATTAGCTAATTTTAAAACGTGGTATCGTCCAATTCTCAACTCGTGTCTAATTACTCCTGTAAATCTTATCGATTTGAGAATGTCAAATGACAACTGATTTTAAATGACTTTCTTGATATCAAGAGATCTCAGCTCAGTGTGTATTTACTATTGTGAATAGTCAATCTGATTTGATAATGTGAGATCCACAGCTGATTTGAAAAATGACATTCTTCATATAATCAGTTCACAACTCAGCATCTATTTCAGTCAGTTAAGTGCCATACGTGATACATGCTTGGGCGATCATGTCTCGAAAGACATGACTGACCTGAGCAAGAATATTATCCCACCAGTAGGTTGCCATTGCTTTCTGTGGTGGAGTTAGTTTGCCGGCCAATGCTATAGAACCCAATCTGTCCTGTTATTTAGCCCATAACTGCAAGGAATAGACAAATTAATACCTTTCAAGGGTATTTGCGTAAGTGAATACAATGAATTCAGCTGGAATTCGAACTCGGCTCCCAGATTTCAAATGTACCACAACGCACATTTACTACTGTCTAAATAGTAAATCGGATTGATTTGATCAGATCAAAGTGGACAAATGATTTAAAAAATGACCTTGATGTGATCTGATCAAATTGACAGGTGAATTCAAAAATGAACTTTGATATCATCAATTCTCAATACGGTATCTATTTATTCGTGTTTTACGAGTAAATGATTGATTTGATAAGATAAAAATGGAAGCTGTTTTAAAAAATGACCGCATTAGCATCAATTCTTAACTCAGTATTTATTTGCTCCTATCTTCATAATTAATCTGAAAGATTTGATAAAGTCAAACTGGCAGCAGATTTCAAAAACAGCTTTCTTGATGTCATCAATTCTCAACTCTGTATCTATTTACTCCTTTGTTTAAATAAATCTGATTGACTTGATAAGGTCAATTTGGTCACTGATTTAAAAAATGCTTCTTGATATAATCAATTCTCAACTATGTGTCTATTTACGACGGTCATAATTGTAAATTTGATCAATTTGTTTAGGTTAAATTGGCATGTAATTTCAAGTACAACTTTCTTGATATCGTCAATTTTCAACATGGTAACGGTTTACTCCTTTGTTGAAGTAAATCTGATTGACTTGATAAAATCAAATTGGCAACTGATTTGAAAAAATCACTCTTGATATAAATTCTCAACTTGGTACTAATTTACTCCTGTCTTAATTGGTAATCTCATGAACATAAGCTCAAATTGATAGCGGTTCAAAATGACCTTTTTGATGTCAAAAATTTTCATCAGAGTGAGAGAAAAAATACAAAAATAAACCAAAGAAAAATATGTACAAAGAAAAATCCCCAAAAAGAATAAAACCAAGTTGACAGCACATTTGACATTAGATAAAAGTACAAAACTTTCATATTTTTTCCTCTTGAATTAAAAATAAAAGAGTGGATTATAACTTTTTTTAATATACAATAAATGTGTTTGAGGTTCAGAATTGGCCTCACAGTTTAAAGAAACTACGCTAATGTCTCTTGGGCATCAAAGATAAACCAATGAAATTAAAATAGTTAAAAGTAGTATTCAAGTTAGGAAAAATTTATTTTGCATTTACCTCTGAAAATATTAAATTTATTACAAATGATGACGGGTAAATTAAATTAAAATACAACAACGTGAGATTTATTTTAAAAATAAAATCTTTATTAACAGCTTTTTTAGGGTGTGTGAAAGATGCATAGAAAATAGAATTAAACAAATCAAGTCAATGAGATTCTAAATAAAATAAAAGGCAGAGTGAAAGACTGAATAAAAAGCAGAAAGAAAACCACTTTTGTTTTGGGGTTTAATTTGCTATCAGATATTTGTCTTTCCGAAATTTTTATTTTTTGCAGACACCAACGAAGAAATGATCGGAAGTGGCTGGGTGATGGGCGTTAAATTAGTTCCCAGAATAAAACGACTCGGGCGTTGAAATAGACTTCTGCGTAAAAAAAAAAAGTCACAGGTTTAGAATAAAATTTTTGCCTGAAGTAAAAGTCAGATGAAATGGAAAAAGATACCTTGTTGAAGGAGATTTTTGGACTTTTCTAAGCTTCCACCATTTCTTTCTTGATGAAAGCAGAACATTGAAATGAAAATTAAAGTGTTTAGAAACTAAAAAATGAAAATTTAAAATTCATCACTTCTCAGTTGTAATATAATATTCCTGTCATAGGATTAGAATCTTCATTACTAATATATATATATATATATATATATATACACACAGGTATGAATTAATTGTACATTGCGACACGGAAATTTGTATTTTCAGAGATTCTTTCATCAGGCAATGTTTGATGTTGGTTGTACAGATTATTTACATTTAAACCCAGAAACCTTCGCTGTTGTATGTGGGAAGGTATAAAATTGACTTGTGTTTCTTTCAACTAATTGGGCAATTCATTTTGGAATTTAGCCCCAAAGAATACGTGCTAACTTATTTTCTTTTTTCACTTTCCCTTATCTTACTTTCTTCCTTTCATCTTTTTCCTCAATATTCCAAGATGTCAACCTGCCTTCCTTTCTAACCTTATCACTTTCCTTTTTATTTTGCTTGGTTATTGTCTTTGATGTGATATGCCCAGTTATTGCAAGGCTGTCCTTTTCCATTTTCATTTTGGTCTCCTAGTTAAAATTTTCTTGAAATCTTTGATTTATAAATGAAATTTTCTTTTTTTAATTCCTGTTATCATATACCATTTTTTAAATATGTATTTATTTATTGTAAATCTGTTTTTTTATTAATAGAAAATTTTTTTATATAAATAATTTTACGTTTAATTTACTGTTTTTGATAGTTTTGTCAGTAATTATTTTCCTTAAGCCTTTGTTGGTTATATGCATGTTGTTCATTTAGATTTTATCCATTTTCTAATGTGAATGTTATGTCTACATATGACATTTATCTCATTACATTTATTTAATAGATTTTTATTCTCAAGTGATTTAATATATAGTTTTTAGCTTCTTTTTTTAGAATTTTCCAGTTTTGTAGGTGTTGTTTTTGTTTTCTTTAGATACCACTGATATTTTGATAGGATTGCTCTATTTTTGTATTTGTAGTTATTAAATGAAGGGGTGTGCTGGTAAATGTGATGTTTTGAAAGTATTCTTGGTACTACCTATATAAATTTTTATATTATTTGGGTTTTCCTTTGAAGATATTTCGCATTGGTAGATGCTTGATTTTGTTAGGCACCTGTTTGCTAATGGGCAATCTATAGGGTTTCTACAGTTATATTTCTTCTTGTCTAAATTGTTATTTTTCTGGCTTAGTATGTTTTATTAATTTTGTTGAAGTTTTTTGAAAGTACTGTTATAGTGATTTTTAATGATTTTTTTAAAAATTGTTCATACAGCTGTAACTTAATAGTGTTTTGGTAAAGATCTTAATGGATTTTTCAGGAAAGTGTTTCCGAATTAACACCAAGGGTTGAAAGGGGTCTGTACAGATAATATTTCTATTCCCTATTTTTTTCTTCGAGGGTTACTTTTCTCATTTACATATTGAAGTTTTATATCCACTAATTTTTAAGGCAGTCTTGTAAAAGTTGTTTTGCTTATTTAATACTTCTTCATTTGGTGAATTTCTACTCATTCTGTATTCTATTGATGAGTACATGTTTCTTAGATGGAGGGTGGTTAGACTTTGGGTGGATGTATAAAAGATTGGTATTTGTTTTTGTATGGTTAGTGTATATTTTTCTCTAGAAGTTTCATCGAGGAAATCTTTATATTTGTCTTATTCTTTTAAATTAAGATTTTTAAATTCTTTGTGTATCATCTTTCAAATTTTATCTATTTTAAAATTTGTGGTATTTATTCATCTAAGTCCAACATCTCTGTATAATCCAATGTCTTTAGTTTCTGCTTCCTTCTAGGCTGTGAGATTACATGTAGTATGAAAATCCTACCAGATTTGAAGATTCTGTAGAGAATCTATATCGAAACATAAAAAAATATCCATGTCGCAATGTACAATTAATTCATAACTATATTAAGCTCTATACTATTTATTATATTGGAGAGCGCTGTTCTTAAAATTAATGCCAGGGCGTTCAAAATAGTAAAACCTTGGTCCTCTTCACCTGGAATATATATATATATATAGAAAGATAGATAGATAGAGAGAGAGAGATAGGTAGAGATTCACTCAATATTTTTCTTTTCATTATAACAGATTATTCTTATCCAACTTCTTTAGCCTAATATTTCAGTGGCTTCCATATTCACAATAGAGTACTTTTGTGTTTTCAGACAAGTAGTTAAAGACAATCTTCTGTGTAATAGATTTCACTCCAGACCTCAGCTTGATGTTCTATTCACAATCATCAGAAGGGAGACTGGTCAGGACTTAAGTGATCTCTGAGGAGACAATTCAAGTAGTCGAATCGCTTCGGTTTTCTTATTTTATTTTTTTTTGGTCTCTCACAACTTTATGTAAGTCCTTGTCAGACATCCTTTACCTCTCTTTCCAAACAGACAGAAATCCTAGAGAGATTTAATCATAAAAAAATCAATTAAACATCAAGTTTCAAGAGGTTTTTTCAGCATGACTGAAAAAAAGCTCATATATATATATATATATATATATATATATATAGATAATAACTTATGTGTGTGTGTGTGTGTGTGAGAGGGGGAATCTTGAAGAGCTAGTTAAGGCATTCTTAAATATCCAAGCATGCTCTACTTCCTTTCACTTTCCTGGTGGTTATGATGGGCTTTTTTTTTTCACCTGGCTTATCTGTTTGTTTATTTTTCACTGTTCTTCTCAGCTAAAGGCACTTTAGAAATAAGTAGTATGCAAACAAAATTGATCAGTATCCCTTATCAGGGTTACAATGCGCCAAATTTAATATGAAATTTTACAAATTAAAATCTTAAACCATTTCTTTTTGTTTGAATTTCAAACTAATTAGCATTTCTAATAAGCAAAATATAAACTACATTTTAAACTAGAAGGAATTCATTAAATCGCTAATAATCACTGATTTTAGAGCCATTTTAGTCTTCTATCAAGACAGTAATTCTTATTAAAACATCTTTCAAAAATAAAATGTTCTTTTCTGAAGCACTATTTGGCGAATATTGGGTGATTTAAAGTTTAATTGATTTGAAACCAATTACTTTCAGTTTAAAATAATGCATTTTTAAATACAGTACGTGTTATAATATTGACAAAGTGGTAAGTTTATTTAAATTCTTATAGGTGATATCTGGAAAAAATAGTTGAATATAACATGAGCGCATTTTTTTTTAATGTAATTTTTAACTACCCAGGAACTTTACAAATTTTGAAATACTTTTGCTAATCTTAATGTTTTAGATCTACTTTTTTTCCGAAATAAAAATTTAAAAAATAACTAAAAATAAAAAGACAAAACAATAGTTTGCATTTTCAGAAACTTATGCGTCCACGGCAACCTCTGGAGCTTTGTGACCTTAACATTTTGACCTTAACATTTCAACATAACCAATAAAACCCAACCAAATTCGGGATATATACAGCTAGTTTTTAATAAACAAAAAAATATTCAGCCATAAAACTTGCAAATTTTTAAACTATTAATGAATTTAAATTCCCCATAATACCGATTACTTCCAAGTTATTTCATTCAAATACTTATTTGAATTTTTACCACATTACATGTCTGGCAAAAAGTCATTTTAGGAGGAGAAGAAAAGGATAGCCTTTCTTATTTATGAATGGTTGATTAACTGAATTATTTACAACTTACGACGGGAAATACACATGAAATATGAATTTAATTTTTGAATGTAAGTGAAATTCCTGTTTCGTCTTCTAAGTTTAGTGTATCAGATACAAATCCTATATCATCCAACAATTAACTGAAACAAAAGAATCCGTTTGCACACCAACAAAATCCGATCAGAATGACTGAAAACATTTTAGAAAAACCAGACTGAGCAAAGTTCAGAATCCAGTGTGAAATTGGTACGGCGAATAGGGTAAGGATTGACCGGCTACTGAAAGAAAAAGACGAAGCCAAGTTTCGCGGTTCGATGTTCAATTAATTTTCTAACAAAGCGATTTGCAAAACTAAGACAAAAGTTAAGCCTATGTGAAAAAATCTTCAATCCACTGAACTGGACATAAGGTTCCATCACATACTCGTTCTCCTTTCTCTTGTGCTATTTTCCTTTATTTCTTCATCTATCTCACCATTCACACAGTCAACAAAAAATAAAACGACGACATTAGTAACAACATGCTTCAACTGACTCTAAAAAACGTCCGATAAGTACAATTTTTCCTTTTGTTGCTTCACCTTCCTCCTTTCTCGCCGGCCATTAAAAGGGAAAGGAACATGGACTTTATTAATACCCTAATTAATCTTTTCTGCATACATTTTGCTACTTACAACTACAAGACATGATCCCACTTTACAACTACCATCTCTTGATTCCTTTAACTGGACACTACACTTTCTTTTTGAACATTTACATGGTAATTTTCACTTTACAAAATTTGGTATTTTTTTTTCAGTTATAAAAATTCCATTGTTTACCAATGAAACACTTATTCTTTCAACCTTCTGATATCTTTCAATGCGAGGATTATCGGCTATGTTTGTAAAAAAGTTTCAATCGTTGTATCCGTAGGAGAAAGGAATTGTGCAGTTCGTCGACATTCACTCTTCATGCTAAGAAGAATAGAGAAAAGTATTGTCAGTGGTCAGGAAGTAGAACATTGCACCGACCCTAGTACATGGATTTGTAACGAGTCTAATAGCATTTAGGATAATGACTGAAAGTTACCTCCCTTGTATAGCTCCACAAATGGCAGTGAAAAGAAAATGGAAAGACGGGTTGATGATATTCTTGGAGGTATCTCTGAAAAAAAAACAAAAACCAAAAAACAAACAAAAAAAAAAAAATCAGCATATTATGAATAAAAACGGCCCAAAACTTAAGAACGATCTTTTTGCATCAAAATGTTATTAAAGAGGAAGGATCAAAGTATTTTTTTAAATTATCTGTTAACATTTTAATCGCTTCTAACACGTTTCGAAATTTTGGTAAAAAAATAGTTTTGATTTTAGTTAGCGGGTAACCAAAGACGTTACGAGAGTTTACAATGGAAAACGTAATGTTCCATAACTCAGTTTTTTTCGGTGACGAACACATTAATTTGGAAATTCTTGCAAAAATCAAATAATTTATATAAAATCTATACATAAATCAACGAACAAATATTAAAATTTCTCAAAAACTGCTGTAATGAGCAAAATTTGAAATAAGTTTTAAGCTAGTTTTCTGCAAAATGTTCTGAATAATGGATATTGAGTAAGTTTTGGATTAAGAAAAATGTCTTCAGATGTCATTTTGTTGTACCGATTTGCTGATGTTTTCTAATCGATTAATTGAACTGTCTTCCAATAAATTAAATGAAGAAATATTCAAATATTTCAATTTTAAGTTATCTACCTTTAACTGTTACTTGTAGCTAAAGTCAAATGTTTCTGTAGTGCTGATAATAAACTTGGAATAGTCTTTGAAGCTTGTTTCATAATTGAAACTTTTAGATGTAAAATTTTCGTAATGAAGAAATTTTTGTGTCAGTGTTAATTTAACTTCTAAATCTTCGTGTTAAATTTATGATGTTTGAAGTGAGAAAGATCAATTGTTGAATCAATGTGACGAATATTTTTTAAATTTCAAATCGTTTAGAAAAGGTTCTTGAGATTGCTTCTTCGAAGTCCAAGATTCTCACTGAGGGTATCGTTTCGCGCCGCATGGTGAATGAAGTGGACGATTTTCGCTGTCTGTTACAGGATAGATGGCGTGAACGATATGCTTAATCGACGCTAACAAGATACACTATACAATTTTGGCACAAGGCCGATGATTGCGGGTGGGGAGACAAAAACTGGAGCTGGTCATCAATAACTATCCTATACCTAATCCAACTCAAGACCCAATCCAATCTTTACAATTTTCCATTCACCATAAGGACCCATCCATCGTCAATCAATCCGCCATACAGGTAGAAAATACTCACATTAATGTAAAAGAAAATTATTTGTGTACAATATATATAGAAAAATATTAAAATTACACATGAAATGTAATGAAAAAGGGTGGCGGTACATGAAATAAAAAACCCAAACAAAAAAATTTCAACTTAATAAAAAAATAAATAAATTAATGTTAGTTGGACCCGTCTAACCCACAAAATAGAAGGCCACTGTATTCTGTCATGACAAAATCAGAGAGCTCTTGCTAAGGAAGATGAGGAGGAGAAAAAAATTAATTTGGTTTCGGAAAAAGAGAAAAATTCTGACCCAGCTGAGATGAAACAACGGGATTCGAAAAACTGGGGGAAAATGAGAATCCCACCTGGATCATAACAAAAGAAGGTTAGAACATGCCAAGAACAACACCTACTCACATTAACTAGGTACACAAAAAGGGACTACTTTAATCGAGAGGTTCTACGAGGAATCCACCCCGATGTGACTAGAGACCTAAAGAGAAAATCAAGGCGAATCAAGCTCGCCACAGGTAAGATTCTCTTTGGCGTCTCACGTTCTCATTTTCACATTCACTTTCGTAAACTTTAAAACCAGAATTATTTTCGTTCTTTTGTTAAAAATGTAGCAATTGTTTCGAAAGGTGTAACTGTCATTATTTAAAAAACATTTATTACGATTTTAGTAAAAAAGGTAAAACACGTTTCAAGTTGAAATAATCTTTTTCTGTCATGATTTCATTTTTATTTCATTTAAAATAATTTTAATGTAGTCAATTTGTCCTTTCAAAAGTTATTGTGTAAATTAAAAAAACAAAATACTTGATAATTTTTAATTTAAGAGATAATTTTATTTGAATGTAATTTGTAATAGTTTATAAAATTTGTATATAAACTTTTAAAATTAAGTAAGAACGTAAAAGAAAAGTTATCGCAAGGCGATAATGTCACCAAATCTATGATTGAAGTTTCAACTGAGAGAGGAATGAAAGCAAAAAACGTGCAATGTCGTCAAAATAGTTTTGGAGAGATTTTTAACAATTTATACTTTCACCTTGTATAAGGTTGATTATTTATAAATAATAATTTAAAACAGGTACCTACGTGTGTGTGTGTGTGTGTGTGAGAGAGAGAAAGAGAGAGAGAGAGAAAATAAAAGAGAACACGAGAGAAAGAAACGAGAGAGAAAAAAGAGAAAACACGAGAGAGAAAAAGAGAAAACACGAGAGAGAGAGAGAGAAAGAAAGAGAGAACACGAGAGAGAGAGAGAGAGAGAAAGAAAGAGAGAACACGAGAGAAAGAGATAACACGAGAGAGAGAGAGAGAGAGAAAGAGATAACACGAGAGAGAGAGAGAGAGAGAAAGAGATAACACGAGAGAGAGAAAGAGATAACACGAGAGAGAGAGAGAGAGACACAGAGAGAGAACACGGGGAGAGAGAGAGAGAGAACGAGAGAGAGACAACACAGAGAGAGACAGAGAGAGACAGAGAGAACAGAGAGAGACAACACGAAGACAGAGAGAGACAACACACGAGAGAACAGAGAGAGACAACACGAGAGAACACGGAGAGAGAGAGAGTGAAAGAGACCGAGCGAGAGAGAGAGAGTCAGAAAGAGATAACACAGAGAGAGAGTGAAGATATTTCGAGAGAGAGAGTGAGTGAGAGAGAGAGAGAGTGAAAGAGATAACACAGAGAGAGAGAGAACACACAGAGAGAGAGAGAGAGACACAGAGAGAGAGAGAGAGAACACGGGGAGAGAGTGAGAGAGAGAACACAGAGAGAGGCAGAGAGAGAACACGAGAGAGAGCGAGAGAGAGAACACGAAGACAGAGAGAGAGAGAAAACGAGCGAGAGAGAGAGAAAGAGAGAACACGAAGACAGCGAGAGAGAGAAAGAGAGAACACGAGAGAGAGCGAGAGAGAAAGAGAGAACACCGAGAGAGCGAGAGAGAAAGAAACACGAGAGCGAGAGAGAGAAAGAGAGAGAGAGAGAGAGAAAGAGAGAACAGAGAAAGAGAGAACACAGAGAAAGAGAGAGAGAGAGAGAGAAAGACACAGAGAGAGAGAGAACAGAGAGAGAGAGAGAGAGAGAGAGAGAAATAACACGGGGAGAGAACGAGAGAGAGAGTGAAAGAGATAACACGAGAGAGAGAGAGAACACGAGAGAGAGTGAAAGAGAGAACACGAGAAGACAGAGAAAGAAGAAATCATTGAAAGAAACAAAATGACATCGGAAAACAAATTTTTCCGTTGAAGTTACAAGAGGAAAAAAATAAAAAATCAAAGTAATTTTTTTATCATTTTTTAAAAATATTTTTGTAATTCTGAACCGTTCAAAATTTTGGTTAAAAAAATCTTTAGAGTTTTTGTAGTTTACGCAACTCATTTAATTTGAAAATTCTTGCAAAAATCAAATTGTGATTTAAAACTTTCCAGAACTTATTCACAAATGAAAATATTTTGAAATCGTTGTTGAAAAATCTTGGTAAAAATATATATTTTCTTTTGTCTGTTACCTCATATGTTGAAATTTTAAGAAATTATATTCTTTAGGCAAATTGTTTTATTGGTTAATGAAGCTCATTGAGGATATAAAATTTAAATCCTTTATTTTTTCAACCATATTTTTTGGTCTTTTTTATAAAAATCTGCTCTAAATAGTAAAGAAAATGCAAAAAAACTAATTATTTAATTATATAAACTTATATTGCTTTAATAAATAATATAAAGCAGGGATATTATAGTCACTTATAGACTGAAGGAATTTTTTTTTCAGTTAATAATGAAATTTAGGGTGCTTTTGTTTTTTTTTATTATAATAATTTACAGTTTCAAAAATATTTTTAAAGTATTTCAAATATTTGTGAGATTGGTAAGTTAAGTAAAAACTATTTATATCAAAAATTGAAAAGGTTAATACAAATCATGTTTTAAAATAATTAAAAAATTATTTTATGACAATTTTTTTGTGCATGTTAATTTCGTAAGGATGTGTGTTCACATTTCTTCCAATTAAAGGGAAAAAAATTGTACAATTATGTCATTTGTGATTGCCATACAGTCACTGTAGGTACACATCCACTAAATTGCTAAAAAACAGAAGAGTATGATTAAGAAAAGTTCCGTGTTTTTTCATCAAAATGTTTTATATTATTAAGAGAGAATCAAAGTAGTTTTTAACAATTTTTTTTTTTTTTGAAAATTTTAATCCCATCTAACATTTTTGAAATTTTATCAAGAAAATTTTCGTTTAGCTAGTTGAGACTGTTTTACAATGAAAAACGTAATGATGACATTAACCAATTTTTTTTCCCAGTGACAAACATTAATTTGAAATTCTCACAATCAAATAATTGTCAGATTTTAATGAAACTTTTCAGTTTCAAAATGGATAGAGTATTTTTGAAATTATTTTTAAAGAATCTTGATAAAAATATTTTTTAGCACGCCCCCCTACGTAAATCCATAAAATTTTAATAAATTTTAATTATTTCCTGAAACATTTATTAGTTAAACGCAGGGCTCATTGTGGGAATATAAATCATCTATGTTTTTTTTTAAGTACACAACCCTAACCGAAAATCTGCTCGAAGAGTAAAATAAAAATGCAATAAAACTGATATAATTTAATAAGCTTTTAATTGCTGGAATAATTATTAAAGACAGTTTGAAAAAATTTTTTCAATTACTAATAAAATTTTGAAATAATTGTTTTCATTTTTTAAATTATTATTATAATTAGTAAATAATTCATAAAGTGTTACAACGACTTTAAAAAAATCTTTTATGGAATCGTTATATTAATTTCTTTTAGTTAAGAATTGATGATTATATGGCCTATCTAAAATTAGGAAAGTTTAATATCGTTCTTAGAAATATTTTAAAATAATTAAAAAAAAATTTGTGTGTGTAAATGTTTTTGAGTGAAATTTTGATGTTCCGTAGGAGTATAACATGTTTCCATAAAAATTAAATTAGATATTTTTACCACGCCTTAAACTTAATAACTTCTTACTCAAGAAGAACTCGAACCCTGTGCCAGACTTAACAGAACCATCCAAAGTGTTGTATTTCAATTATTACGTGAGCATATAACCAGATTGATTCTGAATGTTGAAATGACCAAAAGAAGAACCAAGTTATAAAACTTGGAATTCTATGAAGATTTTTCTTCTTGTGACTTTTATCCCAACTTAGAGCCAATTCATTCCAACCAATTCCTGAAGGTCACCCGGTTTCGCCCGTCTTAAGATCAGCAAATCACAACGTGGAGTTGAATAGGGTTGAGATCAAAGTGATCGATTTATCAGTCCAGCCGCAGAAATTGAGTAATTTGAATATCAAACAGATGGTAAATGTCACAAACCTACACATGAGAGATGATGTTCGCTTCTTAGCTCCATACCACAAACAAGACCTAGGAACACTCATGGTAATATTTGATGCTAGCAAACTATATCGCAATATAACACATGAATTGGGTAAACAAGCAATCTAATTTTGGATTGAAAAAACATCCAGAGAATATTATATCCCAGATTCATCAAGGAATTCATTATTGATAGCATCGACCTAATGATGAACAACAATACTTTCGAATTTGACAACACTCTAGGTACCATGATAGGGGCAATGGCACCAACATGTCACCCTAACCTAGCTTCAGTGGCGTACGTGATACACGGTTGGGCGATCATGTCTCTTGAGACACGACTGACTGGGCAATAATTTTCCCATAGGTTGCCATTGGATTTCTGCAGTAGACTGGTTGCTGATCAATGCTATGGAACCCAGCGTTTGTCCTGTTATTTAACCCATAGCTAGAGGAAAGATTAATACGTTCCCAAGAGTATTTGCGTGTAAAGGTGAATGCATCGAATCTAACTGGAATTCGAACTCGGCTTTCCGATTTCTCATTCCACTGCACAAGACACATCTAGAGGAAAACAATTGTAAAGATAAATAGATCATCTGTGTATCATATTGTTCGGAATTGTGGCTCCAATGATAAATCCTGGTGTGACTCCTAAGTCTCTCAGAATAGTCTCGCTGTACATGTTGAATAGATCTGGTGAGAAGACACATCCTTGTCTTACCCTTTTCTATCTTTGTGCCATCTGCTGGAATCGTTTCCTGTCCGTATGCTTTTACAGTAGAGAAAACACTAAACCAGGGGTCGGCAGCCTTTTGGAGAGGGGCCAAAAGCTATGTAGAATCATGGAAGAGGGCCGACAACTATGGCTCAGTGTCTGGAGAAGAACCATGTTATTAAATATGTGAATAAATTTTCTTTGTTTGAAGAAAGCAAGGATTCAATATAATTTAATATCTGATGGAGAATTTTGTTAAAAAGTAATACATCTTAAAAATAAATGTTTCATAAATCAGTACTGAAAAATTCCATTAAAATCGGTTCAAAAAACCGTTTTATATTCGTTTAAATGTGCCCGCTCACGAAAGCAATTTCATAGAAAAAGTGAAAGTGAGGCCGTAAGCTAATTGCAGCGATCCCTACAAATAAAAAATAAATATAGAAAAACATTCTCCCGGGTAAAAATAAATCATTTTAATTTCGACGCAGTATATTCAGACTATCAACTGTCTCTGGTTGGTCTACCTATATTTATATCGTGTTCAGAGTAAGGTAGCGGGCCGGACAAGATTCACTCGAGGGCCGGATGTGGCCGCAGGGCAGGGTTCGCCGACCGCTGTTCTAAACTGTAACTCCAAAAATATAATTTTTTGGATTCAGTTGCACAAAATGCAACAAATCTTACCTAAGTATCTCTCAAGCGCTAAAAACACGTCTCCCTGCAGAAAGAACATTAAATTTCAGATGTTAAGTGGATGCATTTACATATAAAAATAATAATGTTTAAAAGGTTATAGTAAGGGATTCTATTGAGTTATTACAAAAAAGTTTTAATTCCTTTTAGTAGTTGTTAAATAGAGAAATTAGGAATTGAAAGTTTTGGAAAGGTGTAGAATATTCAAGTAAAAAACTAGAGAATTCTAAAGTTCTAGAAATATGCAAATTAAGTGTTAGAAAAATAGGTTTGGGAGAGAGTCAGTTGTTAAAAAGGATTTGCTAACATTATCAACTCAAAGCTTTGCTTCAAGGATTTGTATATCAACCGAAAGAATCTCTGAAAGTTGCCGACCAACTAAAACCTGAAAGAGAACCTCATGGAACTAAGTGGGTAAATAGAAATTTTGACCCTTTCATTGACCAAACGAATAATTTTTTATACACATTTGAAGATTTCAAAAAGTGTAGCACTTGAACTACTTCGCTAGCTTAACTGGGTAAAGATACTTGGCATCTTCCTTCCTCTTCGTAACACTTACTCGTCCTCACAGGTGTAAACTATGTTTCTCGTTTTGAATGCAAAAATTGTATATTTTGTAAATATTTTTATTTTGTGTTATCGTAAATTAAATATTTGTCTGTGATTAGGTTCTGTGTTTAGGTTAATCATTTTTTCTTTTGTTGCAACATATCGTAACAAAATTGAGGGCTCGTCGGGATGAACCTGGGACCTCTCGAAACTGTCACCACGTATCGACAAATACAACGAAGAATTTTAAAATATGAGTAGGCTCATTCCTTCAAAATATTTATATCGATGTTCCGTTTAAAATGAAGGCAATAAATATGTTAATGTACCTACTACTGGGTATTTTACATAAAGACAAAAAGAAAAAAATAATCCAAGCCCCTGAGAAATTTACCTTATATTTTTTCTTCATTACACGACAATTATTGCAAGAACACAGAAATAAAAAGTTAAATAAGGCTCTGTTAAAGAGAGAACATGCGGCAAGAGCTTTCATAACTGGCAGTAAAGTTTATGGACCGAGCCAACTTTGCCTTGCTTTTGTTCTCTGCATGAGCGTGACGGGAGGAAATTATATATGTGTGTGTGTGTGTGTGTCATCCGCAGGCAAATCTGTTTCGCTCTATCACAGCTCATCAGTACAGTTAGATATCCGATTGCGTTTGCAAGTTGAAACCCGACCGATTTAACGTCAGTCGGTGATTCTACCTCTGATCTATGAGAGGTGAGGGAGGCAGAGTTTTGGCATGTGATGTATCATATGAGCACACGCCGGTGGTTAAGTGTTCTAATTCATTACTGAATGAACGATGTGTAGATGCTAGAGTAGCTACTGTTTTTCAAAGTTTACCATTCTTCCAGAGTGCTCAATCAGGGTGTGAGATCGTAAAAACACACACACATATCGGAATAATGACTTGATGCCACACAGAACAAAAATATAGATCTGAATAAACATAATTTTATGTTCATTTTTTTTAATAATATTCTGACCTAGGCTGCCATTTGGCGAACGCTTGTAGAGAACAATCGGTGGCACAATTATAATTGTATTAGACTGAATAGCGAAGAATACAAGAGATAATGCTGGAACACGTTTTAAAGTTACGATTAATATAAATACGGAAAAATTAAAAAACATTTACGATTGAACTAAATACGTAAATAAAGAAATGGGTAAATGATTCGGCGAGAGCGAGAGAGAGCGAGAGAGTGAGAGAGAGCGAGAGAGTGAGAGAGAGAGAGCGAGGAGAGAGCGAGAGAGAGCGACCATTTCTCAACTTACTGTGTATCAGATTCTTTCACCTTTTCCAGAGTTTATTAAATTGTCCCATTACTTCTAATGATAAGATCACGGTTTCTTTTTATAATGTAAGTCTGTACACGAATATCCCCTTACAAGAGATAACACATATGTGCTAGTGCTCTCTATAGAAGTTGCTTGGAGTCCTCCTTACATTCCAGGTCTTTAAACTTACAGTTCCTGATGTTAGCAACAAAGGAATAGAGTTCAACTTTGAAAATGATATGTATGTCCGAGTAGATGGGGTTTCTATGGGCAGCCCGCTTGGGTCCTTTAGTAGCCAACATTTTTGTTGGTTACATGAAGCCTTTTGTTTGAGAAGTATAAGAAACCATATATCTATCAACGTTACAGGTTGGAGATGGGCGTCATTCAAGCTGTCTGTAAATTCATTGTAAGATTATGACGAAGAAAAATGACCAACCCGTTTTTTTTTCTGCCCTCAAGCGAACATTTGAAGTCGGCACCTCCACTCATTTTTGATACCCAAGTTTTAAAATGTACTTTTAATAAAGTTTTCTTGAAACCTTAATTTTAGCTATAATTGAAAGCTAAATGATTATTTTATTTCCAGTAAGCAAAATAATTTTATTCAAATAGAATTATGTTGATTCGAAATCTCAATTTTCGAGTTTTCAAACATTTTTCTTTTTGTCCATTTTGATATGTTTATGAACAAAAGATTAATTCTCGGTTTTAAAAATCATGCAAAAATAAAATATACATTTGTGATATGTTATTTATAACCTGATTTACACAAGTATTACTTGTTTATAACATGAAATTTAAAATAAAGTTGTTTTTTTTTTTAAATCACAGGAAACTCTGATCTCTCTGACCTGTGAAGTGATTGATGACAACCAGATAGCCAGCGATAAGTATGATTGACCAAAATTTGACATAACTGTCCAAATTTATTTCATGTAAGGAGAATAAAACGTGGAAACACTTGACCTTTTAATGTTTGGATTCGAATTCACATTTTCTTTTCTAAGAGCGTTAAAGAAACCAAGGCTTTATTAGAACGGTTATAGTTTCGAATGCCTGAAAATGTCGCCAAAGAAACAGCCCAAAATGCAAATACAGATCGAGATGCAAATCAAGCAGGTACAAAATTTTAAATACCTGGGAAGTGTTCTAACAAAAGACGGAAAGTGCGACACAGAATCCGAAGGCGAATTGGCATGTCGAAAGAAGCAGTCCAGGAGTTGAGTGAAGTATTAAGAAACAGGACAATTTCGCTAGAAACAAAGAAGAGAGTACTGGATTACTATGAGATTTCAGTTCTTCAATATGGCAGTGAATGCTGGACAATATCAAAGATGAATGAAAAACTTGAAGCAACTGAAATGTGGTTCTACAGAGATGCTGCAGATATCATGGATCGAGCATGTGAGCAATGATGAGGTTTCAGAAAGGATTGAAACGAAAAGGGAAATTAATACTGAGCATCAGGAAGAGACAACTAAAGTTCTTGAGACATGCAATGAGGAAAGGGGCTTGGGAGAATCTGATACTAACAGGCCAGATAGGTTAGAGGAAAAGAAACAGGAAAGCAGCGGGTAACATTTGAAGGGCAAGTCAGGTGGATGACGGAACGAGGGTTGCGGGGTGTAACAGGAGAAAGCGTGCTAAGAGCCACTAGGGACAGGAGACGTGAAAACCACGATCGCCTACGTCCTAAAAGGACACAGCACATAAAATATATACGCCAACTGTTTATAAGAAATTATAATGTGAATATAAAGAGTGGGGAATCAAATCTATATAATAATCAATATAAACTGATCCCTCATTTTGTGGCCATGGTAGTTTCTATACATTTATATTTTTGAATTTATGGGTTTTCAGCTAGTGGATGGCAGAGCGGAGTTTGGGTGGTGTAACAGGAGAAAGTGTGCTAAGAGCCACTAAGGGACGGAAACGTGGAAAGCCATGATCGCCTACGTCCTGAAAGGACACGGCACATAGAAGACACGCGATTTTATCGCTTTGGTTATTTGCGGATAACAAACAATTCTCGCTTCTTCAGAATCCATGGAAGTACAAACAAATCATTTGGCTTTCCGGATCAGTGTCGACGCTGATTGGTCCGAAGAAATATCATCTGAGTATTTTTAAACCGACACACCATTTTCATTTTCTTGCATAATTTATCCAACGTTCGTGAATTGTTGGCAAAGACTTCTCGATATTTTTTAAAATGTATTAAAATGGAAAATTTTGAACAACCACGATTTTCTCCTCTTCAGTTATTTTTAAACTTACCTGCGAATCTTTTAAACTAGACGCATTTGATTTGTTTCCATGCAATCAACGACTTCATTGAAATTTTGAGGAGTTTCAATTTAAAAGTTAAAATCTTTGTAAATCGTCTATTGACGATGAATAAATTTAGCACAGACTTTAGTGACGTTGTAACACTATCTGCCGGGCTGGCTGGTTGTGAACGTAGACGATTACGGACACCCTTGACGATGATGTCGAAACGGTACAATTATGTCGACGCTTTCGGGCCGCTGGTCGTGATCTAGTCACAGAAGCTGGTCCTCAAGACGTCTATTACAACAACGGACTCACTCCCCACGTTGTGATTTGATCTCAGAAAGTCGCGATTGTGTAAACCCGGTAACCGTATTTCTACCAGATCCGAACCGGACACTTGTGGTTAAAATAAACACGACGAAAAATAAAAAAATAAAAAAAATAAAAATAAGTAAGAAAAAGTTCGAAGACGTCTGGAGAGTTACGAAGAAAGTCTTTATAAAAATTTTTTTACAAAAGCAGAAAATACAGGTTTAATTGTAAATACCAGTTTACAACAGACAGACGATTCGTTTAAAAATACCCACAGCTTTCCAATCTTCAATTAAATTAAGTCCTTTCGAAGTTTCAGTAAAGTAATCAGAGCTCTTCAAATTTTCATTAAAGTCTATTCATATATTCTCTATAATCAGAGCTGTCAATTTTTCAAAATAACCTTTAAAACAAACTTC
>JBBBDQ010016871.1:0-20556 GCA_037127315.1 Ascarosepion bandense | reverse complement strand
ATAAATTTAGTTATAATCATAATATCACAGTTGACCTATAGAAATGAAAGTCATATTGTCTGTCTGAAAGAAGGCCATGTGAAGTGAGACACTTAATCAATTCAGAGTTGATTAGATCCTCTAAAAATGTTTGATGTAAAAAATATTTAAAGCCAGGAACTGTTTATCGAAAGCTTGATAGATAAATTCAGTTATAATCAAGAACACATTGGCAGTTGACCTATAGAAATGAAAGTCATATTGTTTGTCTGAAAGAACGCCATGTGAAGTGAGACACTTAACCAATTCAGAGTTGATTAGATCCTCTAAAAAATGTTTGATGTAAAAAGTATTTAAAGCCGTGAACTGAGTATTCAAAGCTTGATAGATAAATTCAGTTATAACTGTTAACACATTGGCAGTTGACCTAAAGAAATGAAAGTCATATTGTCTGACAGAAGGCTATGAAGTGAGACACTTAACCAATTCAGAGTTGATTAGATCCTCTAAAAATGTTTGATGTAAAAGTATTTAAAATACAGAACTGAGTATCTAAAGTTTGATAAAAAAATTCACTTATAACTGTTAACACATTAAAGTTGACCTATAGAAATGAAAGTCATATTGTTTATTTGAAAGAAGGCCAGTGTGAAGTGGAGACACTTAACCAATTCAGAGTTGATTAGATCTCTTAAAAATGCCTGATGTAAAAAGTATTTAAAGCCAGGAACTGAGCATTCAAAGCTTGATAGATAACCAGTTATAACTGTTAACACATTGGCAGTTGACCCATAGAAATGAAAGCTATTGTCTGTCTGAAAGAAGGCCATGTGAAGTGAGACACTTAAACGAATCTAGAGTTGATTAGATCCTCTAAAAATGTTTGATGTGCATTAAAGCGGTGGAACTGTTTATCTAAAGCTTGGATAGATAAATTCAGTTATAACTGTTAACACATTGGCAGTTGACCTATAGAAATGAAAGTCATATTGTTTGTCTGAAAGAAGGCCATGTGAAGTGAGACACTTAACCAATTCAGAGTTGATTAGATCCTCTAAAAATGTTTGATGTAAAAAAGTATTTAAAGCCAGGAACTGAGTATCTAAAGCTTGATAGATAAATTCAGTTATAACTGTTAACACATTGGCAGTTGACCTATAGAAATGAAAGTCATATTGTCTGTCTGAAAGAAGGCCATGTGAAGGGAGACATTAACCAATTCAGAGTTGATTAGATCCTCTAAAAATGTTTGATGTAAAAAGTATTTAAAGCCAGGAACTAAGTATCTAAAGCTTGATAAAAATTCAGTTATAACTGTTAACACATTACAGTTGACCCAGAAATGAAAGTCATATTGTTTGTCTGAAAGAAGGGGCTATGAAGTGACACTAACCAATTCAGAGTTGATTAGATCCTCTAAAAATGTTTGATGTAAAAAAGTATTTAAAGCCAGGAACTGAGTATTCAAAGCTGATAGATAACCAGTTACAACTGTTAAACACATTGGCAGTTGACCCAAAGAAATGAAAGTCATATTATCTGATAGGTTATGTGAAGTGAGAAAGACACTAATCAATTCAGAGTTGATTAGATCTCTAAAATGTTTGATGTAAAAGGGGGTTTAAAGCCAGGAACTGTTTATTCAAAGCTTGATAGATAACCAATATAACTGTTAAATACATTGGCAGTTGACCTATAGAAATGAAAAAGTCACATTGTTTGTCTGAAAGAACGCTGTGATGAGACACTTAAATCAATTCAGAGTTGATTAGATCCTATGCAAATGTTTGATGTAAAAAATATTTAAAGCCAGGAACTGAGTATCTAAAGCTTGATAGAGCAAATTCAGTTACAACTGTTAATGCCATTACAGTTGACCTAAAAGAATGAAAGTCATATTGTCTGATAGAAGGCCATGTGAAGTGAGACACTTAACCAATCTGTTGATTAGATTCTAAAAATGTTTGATGTAAAAAAGTATTTAAAGCCAGGAACTGAGTATCTAAAGCTTGATAAAAAAATTCACTTATAACTGTTAACACATTGGCAGTTGACCTATAGAAATGAAAGTCATATTGTTTGTTCAGGTTAGCACATGAAGTGAGACACTAATCCACCAATTCAGAGTTGATTAGATCCTTTTAAAAAATGTTTGATGTAAAAAAGTATTTAAAGCCAGAACTGACATTCAAAGCTTGACAGACACAAATTCAGTTATAACTGCTAAATACATTGGCAGTTGACCTATAGAAATGAAAGTCATATTGTCTGTCTGAAAGAAGGCCATGTGAAGTAGACACTTAACCAATTCAGAGTTGATTAGATCTCTTCTAAAAATGTTTGATGTAAAAAAGTATTTAAAAGCCAGGAACTGTTTATCCAAAGCTTGATAGATAAATTCAGTTATAACTGTTAACACATTGGCAGTTGACCTATAGAAATGAAAGCCATATTGTTTGTCTGAAAGAAGGCCATGTGAAGTGAGACACTTAACCAATTCAGAGTTGATTAGATCCTCTAAAAATGTTTGATGTAAAAAAGTATTTAAAGCCAGGAACTGATATCTAAAGCTTGATAGATAAATTCAGTTATAACTGTTAACACATTGGCAGTTGACCTATAGAAATGAAAGTCATCATATTGTCTGTCTGAAAGGCAGCCATGTGAAGTGAGACACTTAACCAATTCAGAGTTGATTAGATCCTCTAAAAATGTTTCTGATGTAAAAAGTATTTAAAGCCAGGAACTAAGTATCTAAAGCTTGATAAAAATATTCAGTTATAACTGTTAACACATTGGCAGTTGGACCTATAGAAATGAAAGTCATATTGTTTGTCTGAAAGAAGGCCATGTGAAGTGAGACACACTTAAATAATCCAGAGTTGACTAGATCCTCTAAAAATGTTTGATGTAAAAAAGCATTTAAAGCCAGGAACTAAGTATCTAAAGCTTGATAAAAATTCAGTTATAATCATAATACATTACAGTTGACCTATAGAAATGAAAGTCATATTGTTTGTCTGAAAGAAGGTCATGTGAAGTGAGACACTTAACCAATTCAGAGTTGATTAGATCCTCTAAAATGTTTGATGTAAAATATTTAAAGCCAGGAACTGTTTATCTAAAGCTTGATAGATAAATTCAGTTATAACTGTTAACACATTGGCAGTTGACCTATAGAAATGAAAGTCATATTGTCTGATAGAAGGCAAGGTGAGACACTTAACCAATTCAATATGCTGATTAGATCCTCTAAAAATGTTTACTAAAAAGTATTTAAAGCCAAGAACTGAGTATCTAAAGCTGATAAAAAAATTCAGTTATAACTGTTAACACATTGGCAGTTGACCTATAGAAATGAAAGTCATATTGTTTGTCTGAAAGAAGGCCATGTGAAGGAGACACTTAACCAATTCAGAGTTGATTAGATCCCCCAAAAATGTTTGATGGTAAGTATTTGAAGCCAGGAACTGAATATCTAAAGCTTTGATAGATAAATTCAGTTATAACTGTTAACACATTGGCAGTTGACCTATAGAAATGAAAGTCATATTGTCTGTCTGAAAGAAGGCCATGTGAAGTGAGACACTTAACCAATTCAGAGTTGGTTTAGATCCTCGCAAATGTTTGATGTAAAAAAGTATTTAAAGCCAGGAACTGTTTATCTAAAGCTGATAGATAAATTCAGTTATAATCATAATACATTGGCAGTTGACCTATAGAAATGAAAGTCATATTGTTTGTCTGAAAGAAGGCCATGTGAAGTGAGACACTTAACCAATTCATAGAGCCGATTAGATCTCTAAAAATGTTTGATGTAAAAAAGTATTTAAAGCCAGGAACTGAGTATCTAAAGCTTGATAGATAAATTCAGTTATAACTGTTAACACATTGCAGTTGACCTAAAGAAATGAAAGTCATATTGTCTGATAGAAGGCCATGTGAAGTGAGACACTTAATCAATTCAGAGTTGATTAGATCCTTAAAAATGTTTGATGTAAAAAAGTATTTAAAGCCAGGAACTGGAGTATCTAAAGCTTGATAAAAAAATTCACTTATAACTGTTAACACATTGGCAGTTGACCTATAGAAATGAAAGTCATATTGTTTGTCTGAAAGAAGGCCATGTGAAGTGAGACACTGAATCAATTCAGTTGATTAGATCCTCTAAAAATGTTTGATGTAAAAAAGTATTTAAAGCCACAGAACTGAGTATCTAAAGCTTGATAGATAAATTCGAAGAAAATCAGTAACACATTACAGTTGACCTATAGAAATGAAAGTCATATTATCTGTCTGAAAGAAGGCCATGTGAAGTGAGACACTTAACCAATTCAGAGTTGATTAGATCCTCTAAAAAAATGATGTAAAAAGTATTTAAAGCCAGGAACTGTTTATCTAAAGCTTGATAGATAACTATTATAACTGTTAACACATTGGCAGTTGACCCATAGAAAAATGAAAGTCATATTGTTTGTCTGAAAGAAGGCCATGTGAAGTGAGACACTTAACCAATTCAGAGCGATTAGATCCTCTAAAAAAATGTTTGATGCAAAAAATATTTAAAGCCAGGAACTAAGTATCTAAAGCTTGATAAAAAATTCAGTTATAACTGTTAACACATTGGCAGTTGACCTATAGAAATGAAAGTCATATTGTTTGTCTGAAAGAAGGCCATGTGAAGAGACACTTAACCAATTCAGAGTTGATTAGATCTCAAAACAGCTTTGATAAAAAAAGTATTTAAAGCCAGGAACTAGTATCTAAAGCTTGATAAAAAATTCAGTTATAATTGTTAACACATTGGCAGTTGACCTATAGAAATGAAAGTCATATTGTTTGTCTGAAAGAAGGCCATGTGAAGTGAGACACTTAACCAATTCAGAGTTGATTAGATCCTCTAAAAATGTTTGATGTAAAAAAGTATTTAAAGCCAGGAACTGTTTATCTAAAGCTTGATAGATAAATTCAGTTACAATCTGTTAACACATTGGCAGTTGACCTATAGAAATGAAAGTCATATTGTCTGATAGAAGGCCATGTGAAGTGAGACACTTAACCAATTCAGAGTTGATTAGATCCTCTAAAAATGTTTGATGTAAAAAAGTATTTAAAGCCAAGAACTGACATTCAAAGCTTGATAAAAAAATTCAGTTATAACTGTTAACACATTGGCAGTTGACCTATAGAAATGAAAGTCATATTGTTTGTCTGAAAGAAGGCTATGTGAAGTGAGACACTTAACCAATTCAGAGTTGATTAGATCCTCTAAAAATGTTTGATGTAAGTATTTAAAGCCAGGAACTGAATATCTAAAGCTTGAGAAACGTAGTTATAACTGTTAACACATTGGCAGTTGACCTATAGAAATGAAAGTCATATTGCTCATTTGAAAGAAGGCCATGTGAAGTGAGACACTTAACCAATTCAGAGTTGATTAGATCCCCTCTAAAAATGTTTGGATGTAAAAAAGTATTTAAAGCCAGGAACTGTTTATCTAAAGCTTGATAGATAAATTCAGTTATAACTGTTAACACATTACAGTTGACCTATAGAAATGAAAGTCATATTGTTTGTCTGAAAGAAGGCCATGTGAAGTGAGACACTAACCAATTCAGAGTTACTAGAATCTCTTAAAAATGTTTGATGTAAAAATATTTAAAGCCAGGAACTGAGTATCTAAAGCTTGATAGATAAATTCAGTTATAACTGTTAACACATTGGCAGTTGACCCATAGAAATGAAAGTCATATTGTTTGTCTGAAAGAAGGCCATGTGAAGTGAGACACTTAAATCAATTCAGAGTTGATTAGATCCTCTAAAATGTTTACGTAAAAAGTATTTAAAGCCAGGAACTGAAGTATCTAAAGCTTGACAAAAATTCAGTTATAACTGTTAACACATTGGCAGTTGACCTATAGAAATGAAAGTCATATTGTTTGTCTGAAAGAAGGCATGTATGGTGAGACACTTAACCAATTCAGAGTTGATTAACTTAAAAATGCTTGATGTAAAAAAGTATTTAAAGTTGTGAACCATGGTCTAAAGCTTGATAAAAATTCAGTTATAACTGTTAACACATTGGTAAAATGACCCATAGAAATGAAAGTCATATTGTTTGTCTGAAAGAAGGCCATGTGAAGTGAGACACTTAACCAATTCAGAGTTGATTAGATCCTCTAAAAATGTTTGATGTAAAAAATATTTAAAGCCAGGAACTGTTTATTCAAAGCTTGATAGATAAATTCAGTTATAACTGTTAACACATTGGCAGTTGACCTATAGAAATGAAAGTCATATTGTCTGATAGAAGGCCATGTGAAGTGAGACACTTAACCAATTCAGAGTTGATTAGATCCTCTAAAAATGTTTGATGTAAAAAAGTATTTAAAGCCAAGAACTGAGTATCTAAAGCTTGATAAAAACGTTATAATCATAACACATTGGCAGTTGACCCATAGAAATGAAAGTCATATTGTTTGTCTGAAAGAAGGCCATGTGAAGTGAGACACTTAACCAATTCAGAGTTGATTAGATCCTCTAAAAATGTTTGATGTAAAATATTTAAAGCCAGGAACTGAATATCTAAAGCTTGATAGATAAATTCAGTTATAACTGTTAACACATTGGCAGTTGACCTATAGAAATGAAAGTCATATTGTCTGTCTGAAAGAAGGCCATGTGAAGTGAGACACTTAACCAATCTGCTGATTAGATCCTCTAAAAATGTTTGATGTAGCATACTAGGTCTGGTGAACTGTTTATTCAAAGTTTATAGATAAATTCAGTTATAACTGTTAACACATTGGCAGCTGACTCCATAGAAACCAGCCATATTGTTTGTCTGAAAGAAGGCCATGTGAAGTGAGACACTTAACCAATTCAGAGTTGATTAGATCTCTAAAAATGTTTGATGTAAAAAAGTATTTAGCCAGGAACTGATATCTAAAGCTTGATAGATAACCAGTTATAATCATAACACATTGGCAGTTGACCTAAAGAAATGAAAGTCATATTGTCTGACAGGAAGGCCATGTGAAGTGAGACACTTAACCAATTCAGAGTTGATTAGATCCTCTAAAAATGTTTGATGTAAAAAAAAAAGTATTTAAAGCCAGGAACTGAGTATCAGCTACAAAAATTCACTTAGCAACTGCCAACACATTGGCAGTTGACCTATAGAAATGAAAGCTTTATTGCTTGTCTGAAAGAAGGCCATGTGAAGTGAGACACTTAACCAATTCAGAGTTGATTAGATCCCAAAATGTTTGATGTAAAAAAGTATTTAAAGCCAGGAACTGAGTATCTGTGCTTGATAGATAAATCTTAGTTATAACTGTTAACACATTGGCAGTTGACCTATAGAAATGAAAGTCATATTGTCTGTCTGAAAGAAGGCCATGTGAAGTGTGACACTTAACCAATTCAGAGTTGATTAGATCCTCTAAAAATGTTTGATGTAAAAAGTATTTAAAGTTATGAATTGCCATTTGAAGTTTGACAGATAAATTCAGTTATAACTGTTAACACATTACAGTTGACCTATAGAAATGAAAGTCATATTGTTTGTCTGAAAGAAGGCCATGTGAAGTGAGACACTTAACCAATTCAGAGTTGATTAGATCCCAAAATGTCGACAAAAAGTATTTAAAGCCAGGAACTGAGTATCTAAAGCTTGATAGATAAATTCAGTTATAATCATAACACATTGGCAGTTGACCTATAGAAATGAAAGTCATATTGTTTGTCTGAAAGAAGGCCATGTGAAGTGAGACATTTAACCAATTCAGAGTTGATTAGATCCTCTAAAATGTTTGATGTAAAAAAGTATTTTAAAGCCAGGAACTGAGTATCTAAAGCTTGATAAAAAATTCACTTATAACTGTTAACACATTGGCAGTTGACCCAAAGAAATGAAAGTCATATTGTTTGTCTGAAAGAAGGCCATGTGAAGTGAGACACTTAACCAATTCAGAGTTGATTAGATCTTCTAAAAACGTTTGATGTAAAAAAGTATTTAAAGCCAGGAACTGAGTATCTAAAGCTTGATAGATAAATTCAGTTATAACTGTTAAATACATTGGCAGTTGACCTATAGAAATGAAAGTCATATTGTCTGCTTGAAAGAAGGCCATGTGAAGTGAGACACTTAACCAATTCAGAGTTGATTAGATCTCTAAAAATGTTTGATGTAAAAAAGTATTTAAAGCCAGGAACTAAGTATCTAAAGCTTGATAAAAATTCAGTTATAACTGTTAACACATTACAGTTGACCTATAGAAATGAAAGTCATATTGTTTGTCTGAAAGAAGGCTGTGAAGTGAGACACTTAACCAATTCAGAGTTGATTAGATCCTCTAAAAATGTTTGATGTAAAAAAGTATTTTCAGCCAGGAACTGAGTATCTAAAGCTTGATAGATAAACTCAGTTATAACTGTTAACACATTGGCAGTTGACCTAAAGAAATGAAAGTCATATTGTCTGACAGAAGGCCATGTGAAGTGAGACACTTAACCAGAGTTGATTAGATCTCTAAAAATGTTTGATGAAAAGTATGAAACAGAACTGTTTATCTAAAGCTTGGATAGATAAATTCATATAACTGTTAACACATTACAGTTAATTCAGAAATGAAAGTCATATTGTTTGTCTGAAAGAAGGCCATGTGAAGTGAGACACTGAATTAACCAGCTGATTAGATCCTCTAAAAATGTTTGATGTAAAAAAGTATTTAAAGCCAGGAACTGAGTATTCAAAGCTTGATAGATAAATTCAGTTATAACTGTTAACACATTGGCAGTTGACCTATAGAAATGAAAGTCATATTGTCTGTCTGAAAGAAGGCCATGTGAAGTGAGACACTTAACCAATTCAGAGTTGATTAGATCCTCTAAAAAATGTTTGATGTAAAAAAGTATTTAAAGCCAGGAACTAAGTATCTAAAGCTTGATAAAAATTCAGTTATAACTGTTAACACATTGGCAGTTGACCTACAGAAATGAAAGTCATATTGTTTGTCTGAAAGAAGGCCATGTGAAGTGAGACATTTAACCAATCTCAGAGTTGATTAGATCTCTAAAAATGTTTGATGTAAAAAAGTATTTAAAGCCAGGAACTGAGACATCTTAAAGCTTGATAGATAACCAGTTATAACTGTTAACACATTGGCAGTTGACCTGTGAAATGAAAGTCATATTGTCTGATAGAAGGCCATGAAGTGAGACACTTAAATCAATTCAGAGTTGATTAGATCCCCCAAAATGTTTGATGTAAAAAAGTACGTAAAGCCAGGAACTGTTTATTCAAAGCTTGATAGACAATTCAGTTATAACTGTTAACACATTGGCAGCAGTTGACCTATAGAAACTAAAGTCATATTGTTTGTCTGAAAGAAGGAAGCTACATGAGACACTTAACAGTTAATTCAGAGTTGATTAGATCCTGGTAATGTTGATGTAAAAAGTATTTAAAGCCAGGAACTGAGTATCTAAAGCTTGATAGATAACCAGTTATAACTGTTAACACATTGGCAGTTGACCTAAAGAAATGAAAGTCACATTGTCTGATAGAAGGCCATGTGAAGTAAGACACTTAACCAATTCAGAGTTGATTAGATCCTCTAAAAATGTTTGATGTAAAAAAGTATTTAAAGCCAGGAACTGAGTATCTAAAGTTTGATAAAAAATTCGATTATAATCACAATACATTGGTAGTTGACCTATAGAAAAAAAAAAAAAAAAAGTCATATTGTTTGTCTGAAAGAAGCGTCATGGAAGGAGACACTTAACCAATCCAGAGTTGATTAGATCCTCTAAAAATGTTTGATGTAAAAAAGTATTTAAAGCCAGGAACTTATATCTAAAGCTTGATAGATAAATTCAGTTATAACTCAATACATTGGCAGTTGACCTATAGAAATGAAAGTCATATTGTCTGTCTGAAAGAAGGCCATGTGAAGTGAGACATTCTAACCAACTAGAGTTGATTAGATCCTCTAAAAATGTTTGATGTAAAAAAGCATTTAAAGCCAGGAACTGTTTATTCAAAGCTTGATAGATAACCAGTTATAACTGTTAACACATTGGCAGTTGACCTATAGGAAATGAAAGTCATATTGTTTGTCTGAAAGTACGTGAAGTGAGACACTTAACCAATTCAGAGTTGATTAGATCCTCTAAAAATGTTTGATGTAAAAAAGTATTTAAAGCCAGGAACTGAGTATCTAAAAGTTTGATAGATAAATTCAGTTATAACTGTTAACACATTGGCAGTTGACCTAAAGAAATGAAAGTCATATTGTCTGATAGAAGGCCATGTGAAGTGAGACACTTAACCAATTCAGAGTTGGATTAGATCCTCTAAAAATGTTTGATGTAAAAGTATTTAGCCAGGAACTGAGTATCTAAAGCTTGATAAAAAATTCACTTATAACTGTTAACACATTGGCAGTTGACCTATAGAAATGAAAGTCATATTGTTTGTCTGAAAGAAGGCCATGTGAAGTGAGACACTTAACCAATTCAGAGTTGATTAGATCCTCTAAAAATGTTTGATGTAAAAAAGTATTTAAAGCCAGGAACTGGTATCTAAAGCTTGATAGATAAATTCAGTTATAATCATAACACATTGGCAGTTGACCTATAGAAATGAAAGTCATATTGTCTGTCTGAAAGAAGGCCATGTGAAGTGAGACACTTAACCAATTCAGAGTTGATTAGATCCTCTAAAAATGCTTGATGTAAAAAGTTATTTAAAGCCAGGAACTTGCTTATCTAAAGCTTGATAGATAACCAGTTATAACTGTTAACACATTGGCAGTTGACCTAGAAATGAAAGTCATATTGTTTGTCTGAAAGAAGGCCATGTGAAGTGAGACACTTAACCAATTCAGAGTTGATTAGATCCTCTAAAAATGTTTGATGTAAAAAAGCATTTAAAGCCAGGAACTGACATCTAAAGCTTGATAGATAAATTCAGTTATAACTGTTAACACATTACATGCTGACCTATAGAACAAAAAAAGTCATATTGTTTGTCTGAAAGAAGGCCATGTGAAGTGAGACACTTAACCAATTCAGAGTTGATTAGATCCTCTAAAAATGTTTGATGTAAAAAAGTATTGAAGCTGTGAACTGAGTATCTAAAGCTTGATAGATAAATTCAGTTATAACTGTTAAATACATTGGCAGTTGGACCTATAGAAATGAAAGCTACATTGTCTGTCTGAAAGAAGGCCATGTGAAGTGAGACACTTAACCAATTCAGAGTTGATTAGATCCTCTAAAAATGTTTGATGTAAAAAGTATTTAAAGCCAGGAACTAAGTATCTAAAGCTTGATAAAAAAAAATTCAAAGCTATAACTGTTACCATTGGCAGTTGACCTATAGAAATGAAAGCCATATTGTTTGTCTGAAAGAAGGTCATGTGAAGTGAGACACTTAACCAATTCAGAGTTGATTAGATCCTCTAAAAATGTTTGATAAAAAAAGTATTTAAAGCCAGGAACTGAGTAGTATTCAGCTGATAGATAAATTCAGTTATAACTGTTAACACATTACAGTTGACCTAAAGAAATGAAAGTTTCTATATTGTTCTATAGAAGGCCATGTGAAGTGAGACACTAACCAATTCAGAGTTACTGTGATCCCCCAAAAATGTTTGATGTAAAAAAGTATTTAAAGCCAGGAACTGTTTATCTAAAGCTTGATAGATAAATTCAGTTATAACCTTGTTACCATATCAGCAGTTGACCTATAGAAATGAAAGCCACTATTGTTTGTCTGAAAGAAGCGTCATGTGAAGTGAGACACGAACCAATCTCAGAGTTGATTAGATCCTCCAAAAATGTTTGATGTAAAAAAGCATATTTAAAGCCAGGAACTGAGTATCTGTGTTTATAGATAAACGTCATAACTGTTAACACATTGGCAGTTGACCTAAAGAAATGAAAGTCATATTGTCTGATAGAAGGCGGAAGTGAGACACTTAACCAATTCAGAGTTGATTAATCTCCTTAAAAATGTTTGATGTAAAAAAGTATTTAAAGCCAGGAACTGAGTATCTAAAGCTTGATAAAAAATTCACTTATAACTGTTAACACATTGGCAGTTGACCTATAGAAATGAAAGTCATATTGTTTGTCTGAAAGAAGGCCATGAAGTGAGACACCTCAATCAATTCAGAGCGATTAGATCCCTCAAAAATGTTTGATGTAAAAAAGTATTTAAAGCCAGGAACTGAGTATCTAAAGCTTGAGGATAACTAGTTATAACTGTTAAACAACAGAAAGGAATTGTAGAAATGAAAGTCATATTGTCTGTCTGAAAGAAGGCCATGTGAAGTGAGACACTTAACCAATTCAGAGTTGATTAGATCCTCTAAAAATGTTTGATGTAAAAAAGCATTTAAAGTCAGGAACTGTTTATCTAAAGCTTGATAGATAAATTCAGTTATAACTGTTAACACATTGGCAGTTGACCTATAGAAATGAAAGTCATATTGTTTGTCTGAAAGAAGGCCATGTGAAGTGAGACACTTAACCAATTCAGAGTTGATTAGATCCTCTAAAAATGTTTGATGTAAAAAAGTATTAAAAGCCAGGAACTGAGTATCTAAAGCTTGATAGATAAATTCAGTTACAATCATAACACATTGGCAGTTGACCTATAGAAATGAAAGTCATATTGTCTGTCTGAAAGAAGGCCATGTGAAGTGAGACACTTAACCAATTCAGAGTTGATTAGATCTCGAAATAAGCTTGATGTAAAAAAGTATTTAAAGCCAGGAACTGTTTATTCAAAGCTTGATAGATAAATTCAGTTATAACTGTTAACACATTGGCAGTTGGACCTATAGAAATGAAAGTCATATTGTTTGTCTGAAAGAAGGCCATGTGAAGTGAGACACTTAAACTAATTCAGAGTTGATTAGATCCTCTAAAAATGTTTGATGTAAAAAAGTATTTAAAGCCAGGAACTGAGTATCTAAAGCTTGATAGATAAATTTCAGTTATAACTGTTAACACATTGGCAGTTGACCTATAGAAATGAAAGTCATATTGTTTGTCTGAAAGAAGGCCATGTGAAGTGAGACACTTAACCAATTCAGATTGATTAGATCCTCTAAAAATGTTTGATGTAAAAAAGTATTTAAAGCCAGGAACTGAGTATCTAAAACATAAAAATTCACTTATAACTGTTAACACATTGGCAGTTGACCTAAAGAAATGAAAGTCATATTGTTTGTCTGAAAGAAGGCCATGGAAGGAGACACGAACTAATTCAGAGTTGATTAGATCCTCTAAAAACGTTTGATGTAAAAAAGTATTTAAAGCCAGGAACTGAGTATCTAAAGCTTGATAGATAAATTCAGTTATAACTGTTAACACATTGGCAGTTGACCTATAGAAATGAAAAGTCATATTGTTTGTCTGAAAGAAGGCCATGTGAAGTGAGACACTTAACCAATTCAGAGTTGATTAGATCTCTAAAAATGTTTGATGTAAAAAAGCATATTTAAAGCTATAAACTGAGTATCTAAAGCTTGATAGATAAATTCAGTTATAACTGTTAACACATTGGCAGTTGACCTGAAGAAATGAAAGTCATATTGTCTGATAGAAGGCCATGTGGAAGTGAGACACTTAACCACATTCAGAGTTGATTAGATCCTCTAAAAATGTTTGATGTAAAAGTATTTAAAGCCAGGAACTGTTTATCTAAAGCTTTGATGCATAACCAGCTATAATCATAATGTATTGCAAAGGACCTATAGAAATGAAAGTCATATTGTTTGTCTGAAAGAAGGCCATGTGGTGAGACACTGAACAACCAATTCAGAGTTGATTAGATCCTCTAAAAATGTTTGATGTAAAAAAGTATTTAAAGCCAGGAACTGAGTATCTAAAGCTTGATAGATAATTCAGTTATAATCATAATACATTGGCAGTTGGACCAAAGAAATGAAAGTCATATTGTCTGGATAGAAGGCCATGTGAAGTGAGACACACTTAACCAATTCAGAGTTGATTAGATCCTCTAAAAATGTTTGATGTAAAAAAGTATTTAAAGCCAGGAACTAAGTATCTAAAGCTTGGATAAAACTCAGTTACAACTGTTAACACATTGGCAGTTGACCTATAGAAATGAAAGTCATATTGTTTGTCTGAAAGAAGGCCATGGGCGGTGAGACACTTAACCAATTCAGAGTTGATTAGATCCTCTAAAAATGTTTGATGTAAAAAAGTATTTAAAGCCAGGAACTGAGTATCTAAAGTTTGATAGATAAATTCAGTTATAACTGTTAACACATTGGCAGTTGACCCAAAGAAATGAAAGTCATATTGTCTGATCAAGGCCATGTGAAGTGAGACACTTAACCAATTCAGAGTTGATTAGATCCTCTAAAAATGTTTGATGTAAAAAATATATTTAAAGCCAGGAACTGTTTATCTAAAGCTTGATAGATAAATTCAGTTATAACTGTTAACACATTGGCAGTTGACCTATAGAAATGAAAGTCATATTGTCTGTCTGAAAGAAGGCCATGTGAAGTGAGACACTTAACCAATTCAGAGTTGATTAGATCCTAAAAATGTTTTAGATGTAAAAAAGTATTTTAAAGCCAGGAACTGTTTATCTAAAGCTTGATAGATAAATTCAGTTATAATCACAATACAATAAAGTTGACCCATAGAAATGAAAGTCATATTGTTTGTCTGAAAGAAGGCCATGTGAAGTGAGACACTTAACTAATTCAGAGTTGATTAGATCCTCTAAAAATGTTTGATGTAAAAGTATTTAAAAGCTGTGAACTGAGTATCTAAAGCTTGATAGATAAATTCAGTTATAACTACAATACATTGGCAGTTGACCTATAGAAATGAAAGTCATATTGTTTATCTGAAAGAAGGTGAAGGAGACACTTAACCAATTCAGAGCTGATTAGATCCTAAAAACGTTTGATGTAAAAGTATTTAAAGCCAGGAACTGAGTATCTAAAAGCTGATAAAAATTCACTTATAACTGTTAACACATTGGCAGTTGACCTAAAGAAATGAAAGTCATATTGTTTTGTCTGAAAAAAAGAAGGCCATGTGAAGTGAGACACTTAACCAATTCAGAGTTGATTATGAGACATGGGGATCCTCTAAAAACGTTTGATGTAAAAAAGTATTTAAAGCCAGGAACTGAGTACAATGATTTGTAAATGGATAGACAAATTCAGTTACAACTGTTACCATCAGTAGTTGACCTATAGAAATGAAAGTCATATTGTTTGTCTGAAAGTAGCCATGTGAAGTGAGACACTTAACCAATTCAGAGTTGATTAGATCCTCTTAAAAATGTTTGATGTAAAAAAGTATTTAAAGCCAGGAACTGAGCATTCAAAGCTTGACAGATAAATTCAGTTATAACTGTTAACACATTACAGTTGACCCAAAGAAATGAAAGTCATATTGTCTGACAGGAAGGCCATGAAGTGAGACACTTAACCAATTCAGAGTTGATTAGATCCTCTAAAATGTTTGATGTAAAAATATTTGCGTCAGGAACTGTTTATTCAAAGCTTGATAGATAAATTCAGTTATAACTGTTAACACATTGGCAGTTTAATCTGCAGAAATGAAAGCCATATTGTTTGTCTGAAAGAAGGCCATGTGAAGTGAGACACTTAACCAATTCAGAGTTGATTAGATCCTCTAAAAATGTTTGATGTAAAAGTATTTAAAGCCAGGAACTGAGTATCTAAAGCTTGATAGATAAATTCAGTTATAACTGTTAACACATTGGCAGTTGACCTAAAAGAATGAAAGTCACATTGTCTGATAGAAGGCCAGTTGAGACACTTAACCAATTCAGAGTTGATTAGATCCTCTAAAAATGTTTGATGTAAAAAAGTATTTAAAGCCAGGAACCAAGTATCTAAAGCTTGATAAAAAATTCAGTTATAACTGTTAACACATTGGCAGTTGACCCATAGAAATGAAAGTCATATTGTTTGTCTGAAAGAAGGCCAGGAAGGAGACACTTAACCCAATTCATAGTTGATTAGATCCTCTAAAAATGTTTGACAAAAAAAGTATTTAAAGCCAGGAACTGAGTATCTAAAGCTTGATAGATAAATTCAGTTATAACTGTTAACACATTACAGTTGACCTAAAGAAATGAAAGTCATATTGTCTGATCAAGGCCAGTGTGAAGTGAGACATCATAAACCAAACTACAGAGTTGATTAGATCCTCTAAAAATGTTTGATGTAAAAAAGTATTTAAAACAGAACTGTTTATCTAAAGCTTGATAGATAAATTCAGTTATAACTGTTAAATACATTACAGTTGACCTATAGAAATGAAAGTCATATTGTCTGTCTGAAAGAAGGCCATGTGAAGTGAGACATTAACCAATTCAGAGTTGATTAGATCTCTTAAAAATGTTTGATGCAAAGTATTTAAAGCCAGGAACTGTTTATCTAAAGCTTGATAGATAAATTCAGTTATAACTGTTAACACATTGGCAGTTGACCTATAGAAATGGTTACATTGTTTGTCTGAAAGAAGGCTATGTGAAGTGAGACACCTCTGAATCAATTCAGAGTTGATTAGATCCTCTAAAAATGTTTGATGTAAAAAAGTATTTCTAAAGCCAGGAACTGAGTATCTAAAGCTTGATAGATAAATTCAGTTATAACTGTTAACACATTACAGTTGACCTGCAGAAATGAGTCATATTGTTTGTCTGAAAGAAGGCCATGTGAAGTGAGACACTTAACCAATTCAGAGTTGATTAGATCCTTAAAAATGTTTGATGTAAAAAAGTATTTAAAGCCAGGAACTGAGTATCTAAAGCTTGATAGATAAATTCAGTTATAACTGTTAACACATTGGCAGTTGACCTAAAGAAATGAAAGTCATATTGTCTGGATCGAAGGCCATGAAGGAGACACTTAACCAATTCAGAGTTGATTAGATCTTCCAAAATGTTTGATGTAAAAAAGTATTTAAAGTCAGGAACTGTTTATCTAAAGCTTGGATAGATAAATTCAATATAACTGTTAACACATTGGCAGTTGACCCATAGAAATGAAAGTCATATTGTCTGTCTGAAAGAAGGCTGTGTGAAGCAGAGACACTAAACCAATTCAGAGTTGATTAGATCCTCTAAAATGCTTGATGTAAAAAAGTATTTAAAGCCAGGAACTGTTTATCTAAAGCTTGACAGATAAATTCAGTTACAATCATAACACATTGGCAGTTGACCCATAGAAATGAAAGTCATATTGTTTGTCTGAAAGAAGGCCATGTGAAGTGAGACACTTAACCAATTCAGGAGTTGATTAGATCTCTAAAATGTCGGATGTAAAAAAGTATTTAAAACAGAACTGAGCATTTCAAAGCTTGATAGATAAATTCAGTTATAACTGTTAACACATTGGCAGTTGACCTATAGAAATGAAAGTCATATTGTTTGTCTGAAAGAAGGCCATGTAAGTGAGACACTCAACCAATTCAGAGTTGATTAGATCCTTAAAAATGTTTGATGTGGTGTTATTTAAAGCCAGGAACTGTTTATCTAAAGCTTGATAGATAAATTCAGTTATGTAATCACACACATTGGTATTAACTAGAACAAAAAAAGTCATATTGTTTATTCATACACAGTGTGAAGCAGACATTTAATCCAATTCAGAATGATGAGATCCTAAAATGCTTGATGTAAAAGTATATTTAAAGCCAGGAACTGAGTATCTAAAGCTTGATAGATAAATTCAGTTATAACTGTTGTCAACACATTGGCAGCTGACTCATAGAAAATGAAAGTCATATTGTTTGTTCCAGAAGGCCATGTGAAGTGAGACACGAACCAATTCAGAGTTGATTAGATCTCTAAAAAATGTTTGATGTAAAAAAGTATTTAGCCAGGAACTGAGTATCTAAAGCTTGATAGATAAATTCATAACTGTTAACACATTGGCAGTTGACCAGAAATGAAAAAGTCATATTGTCTGTCTGAAAGAAGGCCATGTGAAGTGAGACACTTAACTAATTCAGAGTTGATTAGATCCTAAAATGTTTGATGTAAAAAAGTATTTAAAGCCAGGAACCAAGTATCTAAAGCTTGATAAAAATTCAGTTTTAACTGTTAACACATTGGCAGTTGACCCATAGAAATGAAAGTTTTATTGTTTGTCTGAAAGAATATGGAAGGAGACACTTAACCAATTCAGAGTTGATTAGATCCTCTAAAAATGTTTGATGTAAAAAAGACGAACAGGAACTGAGCATTCAGCTTGATAGATAAATTCAGTTATAACTGTTAACACATTGGCAGTTGACCTAAAGAAATGAAAGCCATATTGTCTGATAGAAGGCCATGTGAAGTGAGACACTTAACCAATTCAGAGTTGATTAACCTAAAAATGTTTGATGTAAAAAAGTATTTAAAGCCAGGAACTGTTTATGTAAAGCTTGATAGATAAATTCAGTTATAACTGTTAAATATTATCACATGTCAGACCTATAGAACAAAAGCACATTGTTTGTCTGAAAGAAGGCCATGTGAAGTGAGACACTTAACCAATTCAGAGTTGATTAGATCCTCTAAAAATGTTTGGATGTAAAAAAGTATATAAAGCCAGGAACTGAGTATCTAAAGCTTGATAGATAAATTCAGTTATAACTGTTAATACATTGTAGTTGACCTAAAGAAATGAAAGTCATATTGTCTGGATAGAAGGCCATGTGAAGTGAGACACTTAACCAATTCAGAGTTGATTAGATCCTCTAAAAATGTTTGATGTAAAAAAGCATTAAGCCAGGAACTAAGTATCTAAAGCTTGATAAAAAATTCAGTTATAACTGTTAACACATTGGCAGTTGACCTATAGAAATGAAAGTCATATTGTTTGTCTGAAAGAAGGCCATGTAAGGAGACACTTAACCAATTCAGAGTTGATTAGATCCTCTAAAAATGTTTGATGTAGCATATTGCAAGCCAGGAACTGAGTATCTAAAGTTTGATAGATAAATTCAGTTATAACTGTTAACACATTGGCAGTTGACCTAAAGAAATGAAAGCCAGATGAGTCTGACTGAAAACATGCAAGTGAGACATCAATCAATTCAGAGTTGATTAGATCCTCTAAAAATGTTTGATGTAAAAAAGTATTTAAAGCCAGGAACTGTTTATCTAAAGCTTGATAGATAAATTCAGTTATAACTGTTAACACATTACAGTTGACCCATAGAAATGAAAGTCAAGTATTGTTTGGTTCGAGAAGGCCATGTGAAGTGAGACACTGTAACCAATTCAGAGTTGATTAGATCCTCTCCTCTAAAAATGTTTCTGATGGCAAAAAGACAAAGCCAGGAACTGACATTCTGTGTGCTTGACAGATAAATTCAGTTAACTGTTAACACATTACAGCGATCTACAGAAATGAAAGTCATATTGTCTGATAGAAGGCCATGTGAAGTAGTACACTTAAACAATTCGAGCTGATTAGATCCTCTAAAAATGTTTCTGGATGTAAAAAGTATTTAAAGCCAGGAACTGAGTACCTGGGAAGCTTGACAAAAATTCACTTACAACTGTTAAATACATTGCAGTTGACCCAAATAGAAATGAAAGTCATATTGTTTGTCTGAAAGAAGGCCATGGAAGTGAGACACCTAACCAATCTCAGAGTTGATTAGATCCTCTAAAATGTTTGATGTAAAAAAGTATTTAAAGCCAGGAATTGTTTATCTAAAGCTTGACAAAAATTCAGTTAAGTAACTGGCAACACATTGGCAGTTGACCTGGACAGAAATGAAAGTCATATTGTTTGTCTGAAAGAAGGCCATGTGAAGTGAGACACTTAACCAATTCAGAGTTGATTAGATCCTTCAAACGTTTGATGAAAAAGACATTGAAAGCCAGGAACTGAGTATCTAAAGCTTGATAGGGATAAATTCAGCTAATCACAATAAGTTATCAGCAGTTGACCTATAGAAATGAAAGTCATATTGTTTGTCTGAAAGAAGGCCATGTGAAGTGAGAGATACCCCCTGAATCAATTCAGAGTTGGACGAGATCCTCTAAAAACGTTTGATGTAAAAGTATTTAAAGCCAGGAACTGACATCTAAAGCTTGATAGATAAATTAGTTATAACTGTTAACACATTGGTAGTTGACCTATAGAAATGAAAGTCATATTAGTTTGTTTCATATTGCTATGAAGTGAGAGACATTTAACCAATTCAGAGTTGATTAGATCCTCTAAAAATGTTTGATGTAAAAAAGTATTTAAAGCCAGGAACTGAGTATTCAAAGTTTGATAAATAAATTCACTTATAACTGTTAACACATTGGCAGTTGACCTAAAGAAATGAAAGTCATATTGTTTGTCTGAAAGAAGGCCATGTGTAGTGAGACACGAACCAATTCAGAGTTGATTAGATCTCTAAAAATGTTTGATGTAAAAAAGTATTTAAAGCCAGGAACTGAGTATCTAAAGCTTGATAAAAAATTCACTTATAATCATGTTAACACATTGGCAGCTGACCTATAGAAATGAAAGTCATATTGTTTGTCTG
>JBBBDQ010016868.1:0-13940 GCA_037127315.1 Ascarosepion bandense | reverse complement strand
CGCACTCTCTCTTCATTCCCATTCTCCCTTCATTCCCACATCTTCTTCATTCCCACTCTCCCCTTTCATTCTACCTCTTCATTCCCACTTCCTTCTCATTCCCACTCTCCTCTTCATTCCCACTATCCTCTTCATTCCCCACTTCCCTCTTCATTCCCACTCTTCATTCTTACTCTCTTCATTCCCACTCTCTTCATTCCCACTCTCCTCTCATTCCCACTCTCTTCATTCCCTCATCATCTTCATTCCCACTCTCCTCTTCATTCCCACTCTTCATTCCCCTCTCCCTCTTCATTCCCACTCTCCTCTTCATTCCCACTCTCTTCATTCCCACTCTCCTTCATTCCCACTCTCCTCTCTTTCATTCCCACCTTCTTCATTCCCACTCTCCTTCATTCCTACTCTCTTCATTCCCCACTCTCCTCTTTCATTCTACCTCCTCTTCATTCCCTCTTCCTCTTCATTCGCACTCTCCTCTTTCATTTCCACTACTTCATTCCAACTCTCCACTTCATTCCCCACTCTCCTTCATTCCCACTCTCTTCTTCATTCCCACTCTCCTCTTCATTCCCTTTCTCCTCTTCATTCCCACTCCTTCCTCTTCATTCCCACTCCCTCCTCTTCATTTCACGCTTCCTCTTCGTTCCCACACTCCTCGTCATTCCCACTCTCTTCTTCATTCCCACTCGCCCTTCATTCCCACTCCTCTTCATTCCCACTGCCTCTTTCATTCCCACTCTCTTCATTCCCACTCTCCTTCTTCATTTCCACTCTCATCTTCATTCCCACTCTCCTCTTCATTCCCACTCGTCTTCATTCCCACTTCTTCATTCCCACTCTCCTCTTCATTCCCATTCTCTTCTTCATTCCCACTCTCTCTTTCATTCCCCACTCTCTCCATTCCCCACTCTGTTCTTTCATTCCCACTCTCCTCTTCATTCCCACTTTCATTCCCACTCATCTTCATTCCCACTCACATCTTCATTCCCACTCTCCTCTTCATTCCCACTCCTCTTCAATTCCACTCTCCTCTTCATTCCCACTCTCTCCATTCCCACTCTCCTTCATTCCTCCTTCATTCTCTCTCTTCATTCCACCCTTCTTCATTCTCGCTCTCTTCATTCAATCTCCTTCTGTTATTTCCACTCTCTCCTTCATTCCCACTCTCTTCATTCCCCACTCTCCTCTTCATTCCCCACTCTCCTCTTCATTCCCACTCTCCTTCATTCCCACTCTCTCCATTCGCACTCTCCTCTTCATTCCCACTTCTCTTCATTCCATTCTCTCTTCATTCCCACACCTCTCTTCATTCCCACACTCCTCTTCATTCCACTCTTCATCCCCACTCTCCCTTTCATTCCCACTCTCCTCTTCATTCCCACTATCCTCTTCATTCCCACTCTCTTTCATTCCCACTCTCTTCATTCTTACTCTTCATTCCCACTCTTCATTCCCACTCTCCTCTTCATTCTACTCTTCATTCCCACTCTCATCTTCATTCCCACTCTCCTCTTCATTCCACTCTTCATTCCTCTCTTCATTCCCACTCTTCCTCTTCATTCCCAATTTCTTCATTCCCCACTCTCCCCTCTTCATTCCACTCTTCATTCCCACTCTCTTCTATTCCCACTTCCTCTTCATTCCCACTCTCTTCATTCTTAATCACTTCATTCTCATTCTCTTCATTCCCACCTCCTCTTCATTCTACTCTTCTTCATTCCCACTTCCTCTTCATTCCCTCTTCCTCTTCATTCGCACTCTCCTCTTTCATTTCCACTCACTTCATTCCAACTCTCCACTTCATTCCCACTCTCCTCTTCATTCCTACCTCCTTCATTCCCACTCTCCCTCTTCATTCCTTTCTCCTCTTCATCTCACTCTCTTCATTCCCACTCTCCCTTCATTCCCACCTCCTCTTCATTTCCACGCTCCTCTTCGTTCCCACACTCCTCGTCATTCCCACTCTCCTTCATTCCCACATTCCTCTTCATTCCCACTCTCCTCTTCATTCCCATCCTCCTCTTCATTCCCACTCCTTCTTCATTCCCACTCTCCTCTTCCTTCCCACTCTCTTCATTCCCACTCTCCTCTTCATTCCCACTTTCTTCATTCCCACTCTCTTCATTCCCACACTCCTCTTCATTCCCCCACACTCCTTTCATTCCCACTCAATTTCCATTCCCACATTCTCTTCATTCCTACTCTCCTCTTCATTCCCACCTCCTCTCTCTTCATTCCCACTTCTCTTCATTCCTACACTCCTCTTCATTCCCACTCTCCTCTTCATTCAACTCTCCACTTCATTCCCCACCTCCTTTTCATTCCCACTCTCCACTTCATTCCACTCTCCTTCATTCCCACTCTCCTCTTCATTCCCACTCTCCCTCTTCATTCCCACACCTTCCTTCATTCCTCACTTTCCTTCTCTTCATTCCCACTCTCTTCATCTCTCTACCTCCTCTTCATTCCCACTCTCCTCTTCATTCCCACTCTCCTCTTCAGTCCCACACTCTTCATTCACACTCTCTCTTTCATTCCCACTTCCTCTTCATTCCCACTCTCCTTCATTCCTTATGTCTTCATTCTCACTCTCCACTTCATTCTATCTTCTTCATTCTCACTCTCCTCTTCATTCTCTTCATTCCCACTCTCTTCATTCCCACTCTCCTCTTCATTCCCACTCCTCTTCATTCCCACTCTCCTTCATTCCCACACTCTTCATTCACACTCTCTTCATTCCCACTCCTCTTCATTCCCATTCTCTTCATTCCCACTCTCTTCATTCCCACTCTCTTCATTCCCATTCCCTTTTATTCCCACTCCTCATTCCCTCTCTGTTCATTCCCACTCCTCCTCTTCATTCCCACTCTCCTCTTCATTCCCAATTTCTTTATTCCCACTCTCCTTCATTCCCACTCTCCTCTTCATTCTACCTCCTCTTCATTCCCACTTCTCTTCATTCCCACTCTCTTCATTCCAACTCTCTTCATTCCCACTTTCATACCACACTCTTCTTCATTCCCACTTCCTCTTCATTCCCATCACCTCATTCCACTCTACTTTTCATTCCCACTTCACTTCATTCCCACTCTCTTCATTCCCACACTCATTTTCATTCACTCTCTTCATTCCCACTCTTCCCTTCATTCCTACTCTCTTCATGCACACTCTCTTCATTCCCCCACTTCTCCTTCATTCCCACTCTCTTCATACACACTCTCTCATTCCCACTCTCCCTCTCCTTTCCCACTCCTTCATTCACACTCTCCTCATTCCCACTCTCCTCTTCATTCCCACTCTCCCTCTTCATTCCCACTCTCTTCATTCCCACTCTCATCTTCATTCCTACTCTCTTCATTCCACTCTCTTCATTCTACTCTCCTTCATTCCCATTCTCCTTCTTCATTCCCCACTCGCCATTTCATTCCCACTCTCGTCTTCATTCCTACTCCCTTCATTCCCACTCTCCTCTTCATTCTACCTCCCTCCTCATTCACTCTCTCTCCATTCCACCTGTTCTTCATTCACACTCTCTCCTTTCATCTCACTCTTCATTCCCACTCTCCTCTCTGTCTCTGTCTCTCCTCTTCATTCCAACTCTCTCTTCATTCCCACACTCCTCTTCATTCCCACTCTCTTCATTCCCACTTCTCTTCATTCCCACTCTCTCCATTCCCAATCTGTTCTTCATCCACACTCTCCTCTTCATTCCCACTCTCTTCATTCCCACTCTCCTCTTCATTCCCACCTCCTCATTCCAACTCTTCCTTCATTCCCACACTCCTTCTTCATTCCCACTCTCCCTCTTCATTCCCACTCTCCTCTATCTCCCACTCTCTCATTTCCACTCTCCTTCATTCTCAATCTCTTCATTCCCAATCTCCCTGTTCATTCCCACGCTTCCTCTTTCATTCCCTCTCTTCATTCCCACTCTTCCTCTTCATTCCCACACTCCTCTTCATTCCCCACTTCCTCTTCATTCCCACTTCATTCCCACTCTCCCCTTCATTCCTACTCTTCATTCCACTCTTCATTCTACTCTCCTTCATTCCCATTCTCCTCTTCATTCCCACTGCCTCTTCATTCCGACTCTCCTCTTCATTCCACACTCTTCATTCCCACTCTCCCTTCATTCCTACTCTCTTCATTCCACTCTCTTCATTCCACTCTCTTCATTCTATTCTCCTTCATTCCCACTCGCCTTCTTCATTCACTTCCTCTTCATTCTACCTTCTTTCCATACCCACTTCCTCTTCATTCCCACTCTCCTCTTCATTCCCATCATCTTCACTGCCACACTCCTCTTCATCTCACTTCCTCTTCATTCACTTCCTCTTCATTCCCACTCCTCCCTTCATTCCACTCTCCTCTTCATTCCCACTCTTCTATTCAACTCTCTTCATTCCTACCTCTTCATACCTACACCTCTTCATTCCCACTCTCCTCTTCATTCCCACTCTCCTCTTCATTCCCACTCTCCTCTTCATTCTAATTTCATTCCCACTCTCCTCTTCTATTCCCACTTCTCTTCATTCCAACTCTCCTCTTCATTCTAATTCTCCTTCATACCTACACTCTTCATTCCCACTCTCCTCTTCATTCCCACTCTCCACGCTATCTCACTCTCCTTTTCATTCCCACTCTCCACTTCATTCCCACTCTCTTCATTCCACACTCATTTTCATTCCCCACTCTCTTCATTCCCACTCTCCTCTTCATTCCTACTTCCTTCATACACACACTCTCTTCATTCCCACTCTCCTCTTCATTCCCACTCTCTTCATACACACTCTTCTATCTCACTCTCCTTCATTCCCACTCTCTTCATTCCCACTCTCATCTTCATTCCTACTCTCTCTTCATTCCACTCTCTTCATTCTACCTCCTTTCATTCCCATTCTCCTCTTTCATTCCCACTCGCCACTCATTCACACACTCTCTTCATTCCCATTCTCTTCATTCCCACTCTCCTTCATTCCCACCTCTTCATCTCACTCTCCTCTTCATTCCAACTCTCTCTCTTCATTCCCACTCTCCTCTTCATTCCCACTTCCTTCTTCATTCCAACTCTCCTCTTCATTCCCACACTCCTCTTCATTCCCACTTTCATTCCCACTCTCCTCTTCATTCCCAGTCTCCTCTTCATTTCCACTCTCCTCTTCATTCCCACTCTTCATTCCCACCTCCTTCATTCCCACACTCCTCATTCCCACCTCCTTCATTCCCACTCTTCATTCCCACTCTCCTTCATTCCTACTCTCTTCATTCCACTCTCTTCATTCCCACTCACCTCTTCATTCCCATTCTCCTTCATTCCCACTCGCCTCTTCATTCTGACTTCTCTTCATTCCTACTCTTCATTCCCGCTCTCCTTCATTCCTACTCTCTTCATTCCACTCTCTTCATTCCCACTCTCCTTCATTCCCACTCTCCTCTTCATTCCCACTCTCATCTTCACTGCCACACTCCTCTTCATTCCCACTCTCCTCTTCATTCCCACTCTCCTCTTCATTCCCACTCTCATCTTCATTCCCACTCTCCTCTCTGTTCCCACTCTCCACTTCATTCCCCACTCTCTTCATTCCCATTCTCCTCTTCATTCCCACTCTCCTCTTCATTCCCACTCCCTTCATTCCCATTCTCCTTCTCTTCATTCCCACTCATCTTCATTCCCACTCTCCTCTTCATTCCCTCTCTCCTTCATTCCCACCTCCCTCTTCATTCCCACTCTCTTCATTCCCACTCTCCTCTCTTCATTCACTCTCCTTCTTATTCCAACTTCCTCTTCATTCCCACACACCTCCATTCTACCTTCTTCATTCCAACTCTCCTCTTCATTCCCACTCTCCTCTTCTACCTACACTCCTCTATTCCCCACTCTCCTCTTCATTCCCACTCTCCACTTCATTCCCACTCTCCTTTTCATTCCCCATCACCTCTCATTCCCCACTCTCTTCATTCCCACACTCATTTTCATTCCCACTCTCTTCATTCCCACTCTCCCTCTTTCATTCCTACTCTCTTCATACACACTCTCTTCATTCCCACTCTCCTTCATTCCCACTCTCTTCATACACACTCTCTTCATTCCCACTCTCCTCTTCATTCCACTCTCTTCATTCCCACTCTCATCTTCTCATTCCTACTCTCTTCATTCCACTCTCTTCATTCCCACTCTCCTTCTCATTCCCATTCTCCCTTTCATTCCCACTCGCCACTTCATTCACTCTCTTCATCTCATTCTCTTCATTCCCACTCTCCCTCTTCATTCCTACCTCCCTCTTCATTCCCACTCTCCTTCATTCCAACTCTCCTTCATTCCCACTCTCCTCTTCATTCCCACTCTCCTTCATTCCAACTCTCCTTCATTCCCCACACTCCTCTTCATTCCCACTCTTCCTCATTCCCACTCTCCTCTATTCCCAGTCTCCTCTTCATTTCCACTCTCCTTCATTCCCACTCTCTCTATTCCCAATATCCTGTTCATTCCCACGCTCCTCTTCATTCCCACTCTCTTCATTCCCACTCTCCTTCTTCATTCCCACACTCTCTTCATTCCCACTCTCCTCTTCATTCCCACTCTCTATCTCTAATTTCCTCTTCATTCCTACTCTCTTCATTCCACTCTTCATTCCCACTCTCCTCTTCATTCCATTCTCCTCTTCATTCCACCTGCCTCTTCATTCTGACTCTCCTCTTCATTCCCACTTCCTTCATTCCCGCTCTCCTCTTCATTCCTAATTCTCTTCATTCCACTCTCTTCATTCCCACTCTCCTCTTTCATTCCCATTCTCCTCTTCATTCCCCACTCCTTCCTCATTCCCACTCCCTCCTCTTCTTCATTCCCACTCTCTTCATTCCCACTCTCCTTCATTCCCACTCTCCTCTTCATTCCCCACTCTCATCTTCACTCGCCACACTCCTTCCTTCATTCCCACTCTCCTCTTCATTCTACTCTCCTCTTCATTCCCACTTATCTTCATTCCCACTCTCCTTCATTCCCACTCTCCACTTCATTCTACTCTCTTCATTCCCATTCTCCTTCATTCCCACTCTCCTCTTCATTCTACTCATTCCCATTCTCCTCTTCATTCCCACTCTCATCTTCATTCCCACTCTCCTCTTCATTCCCTCTCTCCTCTTCATTCCCACTCTCCTCTTCATTCCTAATTTCTTCATTCCCACTCTCCTCTTCATTCCCACTCTCCTCTTCATTCCAACTCTCTTCATTCCCACACACCTCTCCATTCCCACTCTGTTCTTCATTCACACTCTCCTCTTCATTCCCACTCTCTTCATTCCCACTCTCTTTCATTCCCACTTCTCCTCATTCCAACTCTTCCTCTTCATTCCCACACACTCCTTCATTCTACTCTCCTCTTCATTCCCACTCTCATCTTCATTCCCACTCTCTCTTCATTCCCTCTCTCCTCTTCATTCCTACTCTCCTTCATTTCCACTTCATTCCCACTCTCCTCTTCATTCCCACACTCCTTCATTCCCACTCTCCTCTTCATTCCCACTCTCTTCATTCCCACTCTCCTCTTCATTCTACTCTTCATTCCACTCTCTTCATTCCCACTCTCCTCTTCATTCCCACTCTCCTTTCATTCCCACTCTTCATCTCACTCTCTTCATTCCCACTCTTCATTCCTATCTTCATTCCCACTCTCCTCTTCATTTGCCTCCATTCCCACTCTCCTCTTCATTCTACTCTTCATTCTTACTCTCTTCATTCCCACTCTCTTCATTCCCACTCTCCTCTTCATTCCCACTCTCTTCATTCCCACTCTCCTCTTCATTACCACTTCATTCCCTCTCCTCTTCAATCTCACTCTCTTCTTCATTCCCACTCTCCTCTTCATCTCCCACTCTCTTTATTCCCACTCTCTTCATTCTTACTCTATTCATTCCCACTCTCTATTCATTCCCACTCTCCTCTTCATTCCCACTCTCTTCATTCCCACTCTCTTCATCTCACTCTCTTCATTCCCACTCTCCTCTTCATTCCCACTCTCCTCTTCATTCCCAATCTCCTTCATTCCCCTCTCTCCTTCATTCCCCACCTCCCCTCTTCATTCCAATTCTCCTTCATTCCCACTCTCCTCTTCATTCCCACTCTCCACTTCATTCCAACTCGCTTCATTCCCACTCTCCTCTTCATTCCCACTCACTCCTTCATTCCCACACTCCTCTTCATTCCCACTTCCCTCTTCATTCCTACTCCCCTCTTCATTCCCACTCTCCTCTTCATTCCCACTCTCCTCTTCATTCCCACTCTCCTCTTCATTCCCACACTCTTCATTCCCACTCTCTTCATTCCCACTCTCCTCTTCATTCCCACTCTCATCATTCCCACTCTCCTCTTCATTCCCACTCTCCTCATTCCCATTCTCTTCATTCCCACTCTCCTCTTCATTCCCATTCTCTTCATTCCCACTCTCATCTTCATTCCCCACTCTCCTCTTCATTCCCACTCTCATCTTTCATTCCCACACTCCTCTTCATTCCCACTCTCCTTCATTCCCACTCTCATTTTCATTCCCACTCTCCTTCTTCATTCCCACTCTCTTCATTCACACTCTTCATTCCCAATCTCCTCTTCATTCCCATTTCATTTTCATTCCCATTCTCCTCCTCATTCCCATTCTCTTCTTCATTCCCACTCTCTTCATTCCCACTCTTCATTCCACTCTCCTTCCTTCCCACTCTTCATTCACATTCTCTTCATTCCCAATCTCCTCTTCATTCCCAATCTCCACTTCATTCCCACTCTCCTCTTCATTCCCACTCTCCTTTTCATTCCCCTCTCCTCTTCATTCCCACAATTTTCGTTCCCACTCCTCATCATTCCCGCTCTCTTCATTCCCACTCTCCTCTTCATTCCCACTCTCATCATTCCCACTCTCTTCATTCCCACTCCTCTTCATTCCCACTCTCTTCATTCCCACACTCTTCATTCCCACTCTCCTCTTCATTACCACTCTCCTCTTCATTCCCACTCGCCTCTTCATTCCCACTCTCATCTTCATTCCCACTCTCTTCATTCCCTCTCCTCTTCATTCCTACTCTCCTCTACATTCCCAATCTACTCTTCATTCCCACTCTCCTCTTCATTCCCACTCTCTTCATTCCCTCTCCTCTTCATTCCCACTCTCCTCTTCATTCCCACTCTCTTCATTCCCACTCTTCTCTTCATTCCCACTCTTCTCTTCATTCCCACTCGCCTCTTCATTCCCTCTCCTCTTCATTCCCACTCTCTTCATTCCAACTCTCCTCTTCATTCCCACTCTCCTCTTCATTCCCACTCTCCACTTCATTCCCACTCTCCTTTTCATTCCCACTCACTTCATTCCCACTATCTTCATTCCCACACTCATTTCATTCCCACTCTCTTCATTCCCACTGTCCCTCTTCATTCCTACTCTCTTCATACACACTCTCTTCATTTCCACTCTCCTCTTCATTCCCACTCTCTTCATACACTCTCTTCATTCCCTCTCCTCTTCATTCCTACTCTCCTCTTCATTCCAACTCTCCTCTTCATTCCCACACTCCTCTTCATTCCCACTCTCCTCTTCATTCCCTCTCCTCTTCATTCCCACTCTCCTCTTCATTTCCACTCTCCTCTTCATTCCCACTCCTCTTCATTCCCAATCTCCTGTACATTCCCGCTCCTCTTCATTCCCACTCTCTTCATTCCCACTCTCCTCATCATTCCCACCTCCTCTTCATTCCCACTCTCCTCTTCATTCCCACTCTCTTCATTCCCTCTCCTCTTCATTCCTACTCTCTTCCTTCCCTCTATTCATTCCGACTCTCCTCTTCATTCCTCTCTTCATTCCCACTCTCCTCTTCATTCCTACTCTCTTCATTCCCACTCTCTTCATTCCCACTCTCCTCTTCATTCCCTTTCCTCTTCATTCCCACTCTCATCTTCACTGCCACACTGCTCTTCATTCCCCGCCTCTTCATTCCCACTCTCCTCTTCATTCCCACTCTCCTCTTCATTCCCTCTCATCTTCACTGCCACACTCCTCTTCATTCCCTCTCCACTTCATTCCCACTCTCCTCTTCATTCCCACTCTCATCTTCATTCCCACTCTCCTCTTCATTCCCACTCTCCCTTCATTCCACTCTCTTCATTCCCACTCTCCTCTTCATTCCCTCTCCTTTTCATTCCCTCTCTTCATTCCCTCTCCTCTTCATTCCCATTCTCCTCTTCATTCCCATTCTCCTCTTCATTCCCACTCTCCTCTTCATTTCCACTCTCTTCATTCCAACTCTCCTCTTCATTCCCACTCTTCTCTTCATTCCTACACTCCTCTTCATTCCCTCTCCTCTTCATTCAACTCTCCACTTCATTCCCACTCTCCTTTTCATTCCCACTCTCCACTTCATTCCCACTCTCACTCTTCATTCCCTCTCCTCTTCATTCCCACTCTCCTCTTCATTCCCACTCTCTTCATTCCCACTCTCTTCTTCATTCCCACACTCTTCATTCACACTCTCTTCATTCCCACTCTCCTCTTCATTCCCACTCTCTTTATTCCCTCTCTTCATTCTTACTCTCTTCATTCCCACTCTATTCATTCCCACTCTCCTCTTCATTTCCCACTCTCTTCATTCCCACTCTCTTCATTCCCACTCTCCTCTTCATTCCCACTCTCCTCTTCATTCCCAATCTCCTCTTCATTCCCTCTCTCCTCTTCATTCCCACTCTCCTCTTCATTCCAATTCTCCTCTTCATTCCCACTCTGCTCTTCATTCCCACTCTCCACTTCATTCAACTCTCTTCATTCCCTCTCCTCTTCATTCCCACTCACCTCTTCATTCCCACTCCTCTTCATTCCCCTCTCCTCTTCATTCCCACTCTCCTCTTCATTTCCACTCTCTCCATTCCCACTCTCCTCTTCATTCCCACTCTCTTCATTCTTACTCTCTTCATTCCCACTCTCTTCATTCCCACTCTCTCTTCATTCCTCTCTGTTCCATCTCTCTTGTCTCTCTCCTCTTCATTCCCTCTCTCCTCTTCAATCTCACTCTCTTCTTCATTCCCACTCTCCTCTTCATTCCCACTCTCTTTATTCCCACTCTCTTCATTCTTACTCTATTCATTCCCTCTATTCATTCCCACTCTCCTCTTCATTCCCACTCTCTTCATTCCCACTCTCTTCATTCCCCCTCTCTTCATTCCACTCTCCTCTTCATTCCCACTCTCCTCTTCATTCCCAATCTCCTCTTCATTCCCTCTCTCCTCTTCATTCCCTCTCCTCTTCATTCCAATTCTCCTCTTCATTCCCACTCTCCTCTTCATTCCCACTCCACTTCATTCCAGCTACTTCATTCCCCTCTCCTCTTCATTCCCACTCACCTCTTCATTCCCACACTCCTCTTCATTCCCACTCTCCTCTTCATTCCACTCCCCTCTTCATTCCCACTCTCCTCTTCATTCCCTCTCCTCTTCATTTCCCTCTCCTCTTCATTCCCACACTCTTCATTCCACTCTCTTCATTCCCACTCTCCTCTTCCATTCCCTCTCATCATTCCCACCCTCCTCTTCATTCCCACTCTCCTCTTCATTCCATTCTCTTCATTCCCACTCTCCTCTTCATTCCCATTCTCTTCATTCCCACTCATCTTCATTCCCACTCTCCTCTTCATTCCCACTCATCTTCATTCCCACTCCCTCCTTCTTTCCCACTCTCTCTTCATTCCACTCTCATTTTCATTCCCTCTCCTCTTCATTCCCTCTCTTCATTCACACTCTCTTCATTCCCAATCTCCTCTTCATTCCCATTCTCATTTTCATTCCCATTCTCCTCCTCATTCCATTCTCTTCTTCATTTACTCTCTTCATTCCTCTCTTCATTCCCTCTCCCCTTCCTTCCCACTCTCTTCATTCACATTCTCTTCATTCCCAATCTCCTCTTCATTCCCAATCTCCACTTCATTCCCACTCTCCTCTTCATTCCCACTCTCCTTTTCATTCCCACTCTCCTCTTCATTCCCACACTAATTTTCGTTCCACACTCCTCATCATTCCCACTCCTCTTCATTCCCACTCCTCTTCATTCCCACTCTCATCATTCCCACTCTCTTCATTCCCACTCTCCTCTTCATTCCCTCTCTTCATTCCCACACTCTTCATTCCCACTCTCCTCTTCATTACCACTCTCCTCTTCATTCCCTCGCCTCTTCATTCCCACTCATCTTCATTCCCACTCTCTTCATTCCCTCTCCTCTTCATTCCTACTCTCCTCTACATTCCCAATCTACTCTTCATTCCCTCTCTTCATTCCCACTCTCTTCATTCCCACTCTCCTCTTCATTCCCACTCTCCTCTTCATTCCCACTCTCTTCATTCCCACTCTTCTCTTCATTCCCACTCTTCTCTTCATTCCCACTCGCCTCTTCATTCCCACTCTCCTCTTCATTTCCCTCTCTTCATTCCAACTCTCCTCTTCATTCCCCCTCTCCTCTTCATTCCCTCTCCACTTCTTTCCCACTCTCCTTTTCATTCCCACTCTCCACTTCATTCCCACTATCTTCATTCCCACACTCATTTTCATTCCCTCTCTTCATTCCCACTGTCCTCCTTCCATTCTCTCTCTTCATACACACTCTCTTCATTTCCACTCTCCTCTTCATTCCCACTCTCTTCATACACACTCTCTTCATTCCCACTCTCCTCTTCATTCCTACTCTCCTCTTCATTCCAACTCTCCTCTTCATTCCCACCTCCTCTTCATTCCCTCTCCTCTTCATTCCCACTCTCCCTCTTCATTCCCCACTCTCTCCTCTTCATTTCCCTCTCCTCTTCATTCCCACTCCTCTTCATTCCCAATCTCCTGTACATTCCACTCCTCTTCATTCCACTCTCTTCATTCCCACTCTCCTCATCATTCCCACCTCCTCTTCATTCCCACTCTCCCTCTTCATTCCCACTCTCCTTCATTCCCACTCTCCCTCTTCATTCCCTACTCTCTTCATTCCACTCTATTCATTCCGACTCTCCTCTTCATTCCCACTCTCTTCATTCCCACTCTCCTCTTCATTCCTACTCTCTTCATTCCCTCTCTTCATTCCCACTCTCCTCTTCATTCCCACTTTCCTCTTCATTCCCACTCTCATCTTCACTGCCACACTGCTCTTCATTCCCCTCTCTTCATTCCCACTCTCCTCTTCATTCCCACTCTCCTCTTCATTCCCACTCTCATCTTCACTGCCACCTCCTCTTCATTCCCTCTCCACTTCATTCCCACTCTCCTCTTCATTCCCACTCATCTTCATTCCCACTCTCCTCTTCATTCCCACTCTCACTTCATTCCCACTCTCTTCATTCCCACTCTCCTCTTCATTCCCACTCTCCCTTTCATTCCCACTCTCTTCATTCCCTCTCCTCTTCATTTCCATTCCTCTTCATTCCCATTCTCCTCTTCATTCCCTCTCCTCTTCATTCCCACTCTCTTCATTCCAGCTCTCCTCTTCATTCCACTCTTCTCTCTTCATTCCTACACTCCTCTTCATTCCCTCTCCTCTTCATTCAACTCCACTTCATTCCTCTCCTTTTCATTCCCACTCTCCCGCATTCCACTCTCCTCTTCCATTCCCACTCTCCTCTTCATTCCACTCTCCTCTTCATTCCCACTCTCTTCATTCCCACTCTCTTCTTCATTCCCACACTCTTCATTCACACTCTCTTCATTCCCACTCTCCTCTTCATTCCCACTCTCTTTATTCCCACACTCTCTTCATTCTTACTCTCTTCATTCCCACTCTATTCATTCCCACTCTCCTCTTCATTCCCTCTCTTCATTCCCTCTCTTCCTCTCTCTTCATTCCCTCTCCCTCTTCATTCCCAATCTCCTCTTCATTCCCTCTCTCCTCTTCATTCCCCTCTCCTCTTCATTCCAATTCTCCTCATTCCCACTCTGCTC
>JBBBDQ010016866.1:0-10058 GCA_037127315.1 Ascarosepion bandense | reverse complement strand
ATTTTTATATATATTTTAATTACTTAGGCTTCCTCACTTTTTTAACACTTGGAATGGTATTGCTATATCTTTTAATCATTTAGGCGAGCTACCTTTCTTAACACTTAGACTGTATTTTTGCTATATATTTTGATGACTTAGGCTTCCTCACTTTTTAACACTTGAAATGTAGTATTGCTATATCTTTTAATCATTTAGGCGAGCTACCTTTCTTAACACTTAGACTGTATTTTTGCTATATATTTGGATGACTTAGGCTTCTCACTTTTTTAACACTTGGAATGTAGTATTGCTATATCTTTTAATCATTTAGGCGAGCTACCTTTCTTAACACTTAGACTGTATTTTTGCTATATATTTTAATTACTTAGGCTTCCTCACTTTTTAACACTTGGAATGTAGTATTGCTATATCTTTTAATCATTGTATGAGCTACCTTTTCTTAACACTTAGACTGTATTTTTGCTATATATTTTAATTACTTAGGCTTTCCTCACTTTTTTAACACTTGGAATGTAGTATTGCTATATCTTTTAATCATTTAGGCGAGCTACCTTTCTTAACACTTAGACTGTATTTTTGCTATATATTTTGATGACTTAGGCTTCCTCACTTTTTTAACACTTGGAATGTAGTATTGTTATATCTTTTAATCATTTAGGCGAGCTACCTTTCTTAACACTTAGACTGTATTTTTGCTATATATTTTAATTACTTAGGCTTCCTCACTTTTTTAACACTTGGAATGTAGTATTGCTATATCTTTTAATCATTTAGGCGAGCTACCTTTCTTAACACTTAGACTGTATTTTTGCTATATATTTTAATTATCAGGGCTTCCTCACTTTTTAACACTTGAAATGTAGTATTGCTATATCTTTTAATCATTTAGGCGAGCTACCTTTCTTAACACTTAGACTGTATTTTTGCTATATATTTTAATTACTTAGGCTTCCTCACTTTTTTAACACTTGGAATGTAGTATTGCTATATCTTTTAATCATTTAGGCGAGCTACCTTTCTTAACACTTAGACTGTATTTTTGCTATATATTTTAATTACTTAGGCTTCCTCACTTTTTTTAACACTTGGAATGTAGTATTGCTATATCTTTTAATCATTTAGGCGAGCTACCTTTCTTAACACTTAGACTGTATTTTGCTATATATTTTAATTACTTAGGCTTCCTCACTTTTTTTTAACACTTGGAATGTAGTATTGCTATATCTTTTAATCATTTAGGCGAGCTACCTTTCTTAACACTTAGACTGTATTTTTGCTATATATTTTATCATTTAGGCTTCCTCACTTTTTTAACACTTGGAATGTAGTATTGCTATATCTTTTAATCATTTAGGCGAGCCACTTTCTTAACACTTAGACTGTATTTTTGCTATATATTTTAATTACTTAGGCTTCCTCACTTTTTTAACACTTGGAATGTAGTATTGCTATATCTTTTAATCATTTAGGCGAGCTACCTTTCTTAACACTTAGACTGTATTTTTGCTATATATTTTAATTACTTAGGCTCCTCACTTTTTTAACACTTGAAATGTAGTATTGCTATATCTTTTAATCATTTAGGCGAGCTACCTTTTCTTAACACTTAGACTGTATTTTTGCTATATATTTTGATGACTTAGGCTTCTCACTTTAACACTGAATGTAGTATTGCTATATCTTTTAATCATTTAGGCGAGCTACCTTTCTTAACACTTAGACTGTATTTTTGCTATATATTTTAATTACTTAGGCTTCTCACTTTTTAACACTTGGAATGTAGTATTGCTATATCTTTTAATCATTTAGGCGAGCTACCTTTCTTAACACTTAGACTGTATTTTTGCTATATATTTTGATGACTTAGGCTTCCTACTTTTTTAACACTTGGAATGTAGTATTGCTATATCTTTTAATCATTTAGGCGAGCTACCTTTCTTAACACTTAGACTGTATTTTTGCTATATATTTTGATGACTTAGGCTTCCTCACTTTTTTAACACTTGGAATGTAGTATTGCTATATCTTTTAATCATTTAGGCGAGCTACCTTCTAACACTTAGACTGTATTTTGCTATATATTTTAATTACTTAGGCTTCCTCACTTTTTTAACACTTGGAATGTAGTATTGCTATATCTTTTAATCATTTAGGCGAGCTACCTTTCTTAACACTTAGACTGTATTTTTGCTATATATTTTAATTACTTAGGCTTCCTCACTTTTTTAACACTTGGAATGTAGTATTGCTATATCTTTTAATCATTTAGGCGAGCTACCTTTCTTAACACTTAGACTGTATTTTTGCTATATATTTTAATTACTTAGGCTTCCTCACTTTTTTAACACTTGGAATGTAGTATTGCTATATCTTTTAATCATTTAGGCGAGCTACCTTTCTTAACACTTAGACTGTATTTTTTGCTATATATTTTAATTACTTAGGCTTCCTCACTTTTTTAACACTTGGAATGTAGTATTGCTATATCTTTTAATCATTTAGGTGAGCTACCTTTCTTAACACTTAGACTGTATTTTTGCTATATATTTTAATTACTTAGGCTTCTCACTTTTTTAACACTTGGAATGTAGTATTGCTATATCTTTTAATCATTTAGGCGAGCTACCTTTCTCTAATACTTAGACTGTATTTTTGCTATATATTTTAATTACTTAGGCTTCCTCACTTTTTAACACTTGGAATGTAGTATTGCTATATCTTTTAATCATTTAGGCGAGCTACCTTTTCTTAACACTTAGACTGTATTTTGCTATATTTTAATTACTTAGGTTTCACTTTTTTAACACTTGGAATGTAGTATTGCTATATCTTTTAATCATTTAGGCGAGCTACCTTTCTTAACACTTAGACTGTATTTTTGCTATATATTTTAATTACTTAGGCTTCCTCACTTTTTTAACACTTGAATGTAGTATTACATATCTTTTAATCATTTAGGCGAGCTACCTTTTCTTAACACTTCTTAGACTGTATTTTTGCTATATATTTTAATTACTTAGGCTTCCTCACTTTTTTAACACTTGGAATGTAGTATTGCTATATCTTTTAATCATTTAGGCGAGCTACCTTTCTTAACACTTAGACTGTATTTTTGCTATATATTTTAATTACTTAGGCTTCCTCACTTTTTTAACACTTGGAATGTAGTATTGCTATATCTTTTAATCATTTAGGCGAGCTACCTTTCTTAACACTTAGACTGTATTTTTGCTATATATTTTAATTACTTAGGCTTCCTCACTTTTTTAACACTTGGAATGTAGTATTGCTATATCTTTTAATCATTTAGGCGAGCTACCTTTCTTAACACTTAGACTGTATTTTTGCTATATATTTTGATGACTTAGGCTTCCTCACTTTTTTTAACACTTGGAATGTAGTATTGCTATATCTTTTAATCATTTAGGCGAGCTACCTTTCTTAACACTTAGACTGTATTTTTGCTATATATTTTGATGACTTAGGCTTCCTCACTTTTTTAACACTTGGAATGTAGTATTGCTATATCTTTTAATCATTTAGGCGAGCTACCTTTCTTAACACTTAGACTGTATTTTTGCTATATATTTTAATTACTTAGGCTTCCTCACTTTTTTAACACTTCTTAAATGTAGTATTGCTATATCTTTTAATCATTTAGGCGAGCTACCTTTCTTAACACTTAGACTGTATTTTTGCTATATATTTTGATGACTTAGGCTTCCTCACTTTTTTAACACTTGGAATGTAGTATTGCTATATCTTTTAATCATTTAGGCGAGCTACCTTTCTTAACACTTAGACTGTATTTTTGCTATATATTTTAATTACTTAGGCTTCCTCACTTTAACACTTGGAATGTAGTATTGCTATATCTTTTAATCATTTGTATGTGAGCTACCTTTCTTAACACTTAGACTGTATTTTTGCTATATATTTTAATTACTTAGGCTTCCTCACTTTTTAACACTTGGAATGTAGTATTGCTATATCTTTTAATCATTTAGGGTGAGCTACCTTTCTTAACACTTAGACTGTATTTTTGCTATATATTTTAATTACTTAGGCTTCCTCACTTTTTAACACTTGGAATGTAGTATTGCTATATCTTTTAATCATTTAGGCGAGCTACCTTTCTTAACACTTAGACTGTATTTTTGCTATATATTTTGATGACTTAGGCTTCCTCAGTACTTTAACACTTGGAATGTAGTATTGCTATATCTTTTAATCATTTAGGCGAGCTACCTTTCTTAACACTTAGACTGTATTTTTGCTATATATTTTGATGACTTAGGCTTCCTCACTTTTTAAACACTTGGAATGTAGTATTGCTATATCTTTTAATCATTTAGGCGAGCTACCTTTCTTAACACTTAGACTGTATTTTTGCTATATATTTTAATTACTTAGGCTTCCTCACTTTTTTAACACTTGGAATGTAGTATTGCTATATCTTTTAATCATTTAGGCGAGCTACCTTTCTTAACACTTAGACTGTATTTTGCTATATATTTTGATGACTTAGGCTTCTCACTTTTTAACACTTGGAATGTAGTATTGCTATATCTTTAATCATTTAGGCGAGCTACCTTTCTTAACACTTAGACTGTATTTTTGCTATATATTTTGATGACTTAGGCTTCCTCACTTTTTTAACACTTGGAATGTAGTATTGCTATATCTTTTAATCATTTAGGCGAGCTACCTTTTCTTAACACTTAGACTGTATTTTTGCTATATATTTTGATGACTTAGGCTTCCTCACTTTTTTAACACTTGAATGTAGTATTGCTATATCTTTTAATCATTTAGGCGAGCTACCTTTTCTTAACACTTAGACTGTATTTTTGCTATATATTTTGATGACTTAGGCTTCACTTTTTAACACTTGAATGTAGTATTGCTATATCTTTTAATCATTTAGGCGAGCCATCTTCTTAACACTTAGACTGTATTTTTGCTATATATTTTGATGACTTAGGCTTCCTCACTTTTTAACACTTGGAATGTAGTATTGCTATATCTTTTAATCATTTAGTGAGCTACCTTTCTTAACACTTAGACTGTATTTTTGCTATATATTTTAAGTGACTTAGGCTTCTCACTTTTTTAACACTTGGAATGTAGTATTGCTATATCTTTTAATCATTTAGGCGAGCTACCTTTCTTAACACTTAGACTGTATTTTTGCTATATATTTTGATGACTTAGGCTTCCTCACTTTTTTAACACTTGGAATGTAGTATTGCTATATCTTTTAATCATTTAGGCGAGCTACCTTTCTTAACACTTAGACTGTATTTTTGCTATATATTTTGATGACTTAGGCTTCTCACTTTTTTAACACTTGGAATGTAGTATTGCTATATCTTTTAATCATTTAGGCGAGCTACCTTTCTTAACACTTAGACTGTATTTTTGCTATATATTTTGATGACTTAGGCTTCCTCACTTTTTTAACACTTGGAATGTAGTATTGCTATATCTTTTAATCATTTAGGCGAGCTACCTTTCTTAACACTTAGACTGTATTTTTGCTATATATTTTGATGACTTAGGCTTCCTCTACTTTTTAACACTTGGAATGTAGTATTGCTATATCTTTTAATCATTTAGGTGAGCTACCTTTCTTAACACTTAGACTGTATTTTTTGCTATATATTTTGATGACTTAGGCTTCCTCACTTTTTTAACACTTGGAATGTAGTATTGCTATATCTTTTAATCATTTAGGCGAGCTACCTTTCTTAACACTTAGACTGTATTTTTGCTATATATTTTAATTACTTAGGCTTCCTCACTTTTTTAACACTTGGAATGTAGTATTGCTATATCTTTAACTTAGGCGAGTTACCTTCTTTAACACTTAGACTGTATTTTTGCTATATATTTTGATGACTTAGGCTTCCTCACTTTTTTAACACTTGGAATGTAGTATTGCTATATCTTTAATCATTTAGGCGAGCTACCTTTTCTTAACACTTAGACTGTATTTTTGCTATATATTTTGATGACTTAGGCTTCCTCACTTTTTTAACACTTGGAATGTAGTATTGCTATATCTTTTAATCATTTAGGCGAGCTACCTTTCTTAACACTTAGACTGTATTTTTGCTATATATTTTGGATGACTTAGGCTTCCTCACTTTTTTAACACTTGGAATGTAGTATTGCTATATCTTTTAATCATTTAGGCGAGCTACCTTCTTTCTTAACACTTAGACTGTATTTTGCTATATATTTTGATGACTTAGATTTCACTTTTTTAACACTTGGAATGTAGTATTGCTATATCTTTTAATCATTTAGGCGAGCTACCTTTTCTTAAATTTAGACTGTATTTTTGCTATATATTTTGATGATTTAGGCTTCCTCACTTTTTTTTAACACTTGGAATGTAGTATTGCTATATCTTTTAATCATTTAGGCGAGCTACCTTTCTTAACACTTAGACTGTATTTTTGCTTATATATTTTAATTACTTAGGCTTCCTCACTTTTTAACACTTGGAAATGTAGTATTGCTATATCTTTTAATCATTTAGGCGAGCTACCTTTCTTAACACTTAGACTGTATTTTTGCTATATATTTTGATGACTTAGGCTTCCTCACTTTTTAACACTTGGAATGTAGTATTGCTATATCTTTTAATCATTTAGGCGAGCTACCTTTCTTAACACTTAGACTGTATTTTTGCTATATATTTTACACTTAGGCTTCCTCACTTTTTTAACACTTGGAATGTAGTATTGCTTACATCTTTTAATCATTTAGGCGAGCTACTCTTCTTGACACTTAGACTGTATTTTTGCTATATATTTTGATGACTTAGGCTTCCTCACTTTTTTAACACTTGGAATGTAGTATTGCTATATCTTTTAATCATTTAGGCGAGCTACCTTTCTTAACACTTAGACTGTATTTTTGCTATATATTTTGATGACTTAGGCTTCCTCACTTTTTTAACACTTGGAATGTAGTATTGCTATATCTTTTAATCATTTAGGCGAGCTACCTTTCTTAACACTTAGACTGTATTTTTGCTATATATTTTGATGACTTAGGCTTCCTCACTTTTTTAACACTTGGAATGTAGTATTGCTATATCTTTTAATCATTTAGGCGAGCTACCTTTCTTAACACTTAGACTGTATTTTTGCTGTATATTTTGATGACTTAGGCTTCCTCACTTTTTTAACACTTGGAATGTAGTATTGCTATATCTTTTAATCATTTAGGCGAGCTACCTTTCTTAACACTTAGACTGTATTTTTGCTATATATTTTGATGACTTAGGCTTCCTCACTTTTTTAACACTTGAAATGTGTATTGCTATATCTTTTAATCATTTAGGCGAGCTACCTTTCTTAACACTTAGACTGTATTTTTGCTATATATTTTGATGACTTAGGCTTCCTCACTTTTTTTAACACTTGGAATGTAGTATTGCTATATCTTTTAATCATTTAGGCGAGCTACCTTTCTTAACACTTAGACTGTATTTTTGCTATATATTTTGATGACTTAGCTCTCTACTCTTTTTTAACACTTGGAATGTAGTATTGCTATATCTTTTAATCATTTAGGCGAGCTACTCTTCTTAACACTTAGACTGTATTTTTGCCATATATTTTGATGACTTAGGCTTCCTCACTTTTTTAACACTTGGAATGTAGTATTGCTATATCTTTTAATCATTTAGTGAGCTACCTTTCTTAACACTTAGACTGTATTTTTGCTATATATTTTGATGACTTAGGCTTCCTCACTTTTTAACACTTGGAATGTAGTATTGCTATATCTTTTTAATCATTTAGGCGAGCTACCTTTTCTTATACCACTTAGACTGTATTTTTGCTATATATTTTGATGACTTAGCTTCCTCACTTTTTTAACACTTGGAATGTAGTATTGCTATATCTTAATCATTTAGGCGAGCTACCTTTCTTAACACTTAGACTGTATTTTTGCTATATATTTTGATGACTTAGGCTTCCTCACTTTTTTAACACTTGGAATGTAGTATTGCTATATCTTTTAATCATTTATATGAGCTACCTTTTCTAACACTAGACTGTATTTTTGCTATATATTTTGATGACTTAGGCTTCCTCACTTTTTTAACACTTGGAATGTAGTATTGCTATATCTTTTAATCATTTAGGCGAGCTACCTTTCTTAACACTTAGACTGTATTTTTGCTATATATTTTAATTACTTAGGCTTCCTCACTTTTTTAACACTTGGAATGTAGTATTGCTATATCTTTTAATCATTTTAGGCGAGCTGCTCTTCTTAACACTTAGACTGTATTTTTGCTATATATTTTGATGACTTAGGCTTCCTTAGCTTCTTTAACACTTGGAATGTAGTATTGCTATATATCTTTTATAATCATTTATAAGTGAGCTACCCTTTCTTAACACTTAGACTGTATTTTTGCTATATATTTTAATTACTTAGGCTTCCTCACTTTTTTAACACTTGAAATGTAGTATACATATCTTTTAATCATTTAGGCGAGCTACCTTTTCTTAACACTTAGACTGTATTTTTGCCATATATTTTGATGACTAGGCTTCCTCACTTTAACACTTGAAAATGTAGTATTGCTATATCTTTTAATCATTTAGGCGAGCTACCTTTCTTAACACTTAGACTGTATTTTTGCTATATATTTTAATTACTTAGGCTTCCTCACTTTTTTTTTTAACACTTGGAATGTAGTATTGCTATATCTTTTAACTATTTAGGCGAGCTACCTTTCTTTAACACTTAGACTGTATTTTTGCTATATATTTTGATGACTTAGGTTTCCTCACTTTTTTAACACTTGGAATGTAGTATTGCTATATCTTTTAATCATTTAGGCGAGTCACTCCTCTCTTAACACTTAGACTGTATTTTTGCCATATATTTTGACATCTTAGGCTTCCTCACTTTTTAACACTTGAATGTAGTATTGCTATATCTTTTAATCATTTAGGCGAGCTACCTTTCTTAACACTTAATTTGTATTTTTGCTATATATTTTGATGACTTAGGCTTCTCACTTTTTTAACACTTGGAATGTAGTATTGCTATATCTTTTAATCATTTAGGCGAGCTACCTTTCTTAACACTTAGACTGTATTTTTGCTATATATTTTGATGACTTAGGCTTCTCATTTTAACACTTGAACAGTATTGCTATATCTTTTTTAATCATTTAGGCGAGCTACCTTTCTTAACACTTAGACTGTATTTTTGCTATATATTTTGATGACTTAGGCTTCTCACTTTTTTAACACTTGGAATGTAGTATTGCTATATCTTTTAATCATTTAGGCGAGCTACCTTTTGAATATTTCAGTAGACCACATTTTTGTTGTTGACATTTAATTACCTTAGGTTCTCCTACTTTTTTAATACCAGAATGTAGTATTGCTATATCTTTTAATCATTTAGGCGAGCCAAATTTTCTTTAACAATACCTCTAGACTGTATTTTGCTATATATTTTGATGACTTAGGCTTCCTCACTTTTTTAACACTTGGAATGTAGTATTGCTATATCTTTTAACTACTTGTATGAGCTACCTTTCTTAACACTTAGACTGTATTTTTGTTGTATATTTTGATGACTTAGGCTTCCTCACTTTTTTAACACTTGGAATGTAGTATTGCTATATCTTTTAATCATTTAGGCGAGTCACTCCTTCTTAACACTTAGACTGTATTTTTGCTATATATTTTAATTACTTAGGCTTCCTCACTCTTTTTTTAACACTTGGAATGTAGTATTTGCTATATCTTTTAATCATTTAGGCGAGCTACCTTCTTAACACTTAGACTGTATTTTTGCTATATATTTTAATTACTTAGGCTTCCCCACTTCTTTAACACTTGGAATGTAGTATTGCTATATCTTTTAATCATTTAGGCGAGCTACCTTTCTTAACACTTAGACTGTATTTTTTACATATTTTAATTACTTAGGCTTCCTCACTTTTTTAACACTTGGAATGTAGTATTGTTGAGTATCTTTTAATCATTTTATAAGTAGCCACTTTC
>JBBBDQ010016854.1:0-18652 GCA_037127315.1 Ascarosepion bandense | reverse complement strand
AATCTGGCAAATCCGCCGACCCATTGCGAAACGCCTGTCATTGAGCGACAAGCCATTTCGAGCCAATCGCCAGGTGAGAGAGAACTCAGAGTTGCTGAGCCAATCCGCACCCGGCGCCCAAGACCAATGAGAGCGGTACTCCACTCTCACGACATGCAGAACTTACTGCACAGCTTATCCTTCACGGCACCCTCCACTAATCCCCGATAGAAGATTTTCCTAGGCTGTGAAAGGTCACTGGACCGTGGAATGGCCTGTAAGGCCGCCAGACATTCGAGCAGGAATTTCGGTCGCACCCAAGGCCTGACGGTCAGCCAAAGGGTCGGGGTGATGGTAAGGCAAGGGAACATGTCCCTCACTACCCCCGCAAGCAACCGATCTTCCTCCAACGCGCGCCTGAGAAATGCCAACCTCGAAGCGAGCACGTGGCTTTCCTCAAGTGTGGCATTCCCAGACCCCCTTGACACGGACGGAGGTAGCAGGCTCCTTTGCTGACCATGTGTTTGCGTCCTCTCCACAGGCAGGAGAATAGCAAACGCTCGAAACGCCTTCTCATGATCATCGCAAAGGGAAGTACTGACAGTCGGTAAAGGATCATGGGAAAGAGGTATGTGTTACACACCTCCGCCAAGCCCTTCACGGAGAGACCCCGTCGACGCCAAATCTTGACCGACGCGCCGACCTTTGCCAGTACTTCTGACCAGTTTTTCTCCAGCTGTAAGTCCGGACCGAACCAAACTCCGAGGAGCTTGACCGGCCCGTCCGTCCAGCGAAGGGCCCCGGGAGGGGAAACACCCTTCCAGGCACCTAACCGCAAGCCGGATGACTTGTCGCAGTTAATTCTGGCCCCTGTCACCTTCTCGTACCGTACAAGCGCCTGTTGTACCGCCTCTATGTCCCTGCGGGAGGACACAAAGGTCGTTACGTCATCGGCGTACGCGGAAACCCTGGCTCGAGTTCTCCACCAGGGACGGCGATTTCCACGTAGGACCGGACTGTGCGTCTCGTCCCTTAGTCGGCGAAGTAGCGGCTCCAACGCCAGGACGTAAAGGAGAGACGACAGTGGACAACCCTGTCGGACCGACCTAGACAGCGCGAAAGCGCCCGACAACTTCCCGTTCACCTGCACCACAGCCTGGGAGCGATACAGGAGGCTAATCAAGCGGCTGAAGTCGGGTTTGAATCCGGCGGCCTGCAGGACAGCAACCAGGTAGCCATGGTCAATCCTATCAAATGCCTTGGACTGATCCAAATTGATCAGCGCGGCCTCATCGTCGTCTTCTACACCCTCTACGATCGTGCGAATCAAGTGCAGGTTGCTCTGAATTGTTCTCCCCTTCACAGAACAAGTCTGATCCGGTTCCAACAGAGACTCGGCAACTTCGCTGCAAGCAGGATCTTGGCCAAGAAGATCTTTAACTCTGTGTTAGCAGAGTTATGGGCCTGTAATCGTCTAATTCCCTCCCAACCTTCTTGCCCTTTCTCAACAGCGTGATCACGCCCCTGGTGATCCGACCGGGGATGGACCCCTGCCGAAACCAGTGGTTGAACACGACAGCCAAGATCGGGACAAAAAGGTGCGACATCCTCAAGTACAATTCATAGGGCAAACCATCCAAACCTGGCGACTTGCCTCTGCCGACCTTCTTCAAGGCCACGTAGATCTCGTCCTCCGTAATCTCCCCTTCACAGCTAGCCGCTTCAGCCGGCAAAAGCCGGGGAAAGTCAGCCAAATAGCTGCGGAAACTCCTCGTCGCGGAGACCAGGTTCCTTGGTGAAGCGGTGTTCGAAATGCTGCCGGAAAGCCTCGCACATGTCGTCAGTGGACCTTAGGAGATGTCTCCTCCAGGTCGCGCACCTCTCGAATGTACCGGTCGCCGGCACGGCGAATTTCTTCCTTGCGCAGTTCCGCGCCCATGTTCACAGCTTCGGAAGACATCTTGCTTAACTTAGCCCTAATTACCTGACCCATGTAGCGCTCGTTAGTCGGGCGCTGCAGGGCCTCCCTGGCTAAGGCTATCTCTAGGGGATCCCCACCAGCCTCCGCCCGGGCGAAATTAGCTCTAAGTGTCTTTGCCTTCGCAGCCTTATCTAGGTTGAGCCGTTGGCTGTATTGGGTGGCGAAAGACCTAATGCCCTCCTTAAGGCTAGCCCACCACTTACTCCCAATGACTCGCCCAATTAACGCCCGCTGAACTACTCTAGTCAGCTGGTCACGAAAGTCCCGCCTGTCCAGTAAGGACTGATTGAACTTCCAGTAACCAGCCATTCTAGGCCTAAATTCTAACGCCACCCGGGCACAAACGAGTTTGTGGTCCGAGTAGCCTAGCCAGTGGAACGTTGGACATTCCTAAGAAGTCTATGTCGGCTTCTCTCACTAACATCCTATCCAGGTACGCTGATACCCGGGTAGAAGGCCAACTATGCGTCCACGTCCACATGCTCCCATCCGGATGATCGACCCGGTATCTATCGACGAGACCAAGTTCGCCGATCAGATCGACCAGGCCGATCACCACTCCTGCTAGCGCCCCTCCCTCTATCCCATTTGGGGGTTAGGATGGCATTCCAGTCCCCAACTAAGATTAGCCGTGTTGGATTCACCATGAAGGGCTCCAACAGCCGAAAAGAAAGAGACTCGCTCACCTTGAACGTTGGGCGCGTAAACCGCAATCAGCCGGAACGTCTTGCTTTTCACTGCAATATCGGCCACGATGAGCCGGCCCTCGGCACCGACATGGACAAGGTCGATCCTCGCGTCCAGGGTACGCTTGACCAGCAAGAAACTCCTCTGGCATGCCGGCTCCCGTATGCTGAATAGACGACAAAGTCGTTGGACAGCACACGAGTCGACTTCGCAAACAAAGTGGGTCTCTTGGATCGCGGCGACATCCACGCCGAAGGACAGGAGGTCACGAAGCAGGCGAGCCGCCTTACCCGATCCCTCAAGCCCCTCGCATTCAAGCTGGCTATCTTGATAGACATCTAGTAGATCTGAAGAGAAAACACTTAAACACGAGCGCATACCGGGTAAAAATCATTGGGGGAAAGGACCCCGACGGACTGTCCAAGGGAACCAGTTCCTACATCGGACGTAACCCGTCCGTCATGGACAATGCCGCCAACGTCCGTTGGGTATGTTAGTTTTACTACCCTATATAACGAGGGTGGAGTAAAACTGGGAGTCGGCCTGCACGAATTTTCGCCATTTTGCGTAGTTCAGGAGTACCACTCCTCATCATGACGATGTTGGGATGCAAGTTTTTCGGCAGCCTCCACGTGATCACACTTTTGGGTTGCCCCTGTAGTCCTGATGAGGGTAATTACCCCCCGGGGCGTCGGGGAAGTTGAAAGGGTCTTCGGACGACTTGCCGTTGACCTCTTTGAGCTTGAGGAGTGGCTTCAAAAGTGCACGCCTTTGTGCATTCCACTCCCTAGCTACGTCCTTTGAGTCTATTTTCATTGGGGGCTTCGCCCCTCGGGAGAGTCTTTTTCTTTCTGGGCTGGGACGTTGTAGGAGAAGGGGTGGGAGTGGGGGAGAGAGTTTTCCTTGGTGTAAGTGGGGTCAGCTTGAAGACCGGGGACTGGGAAAAGGAGAGATGTTTGCTGATTTTTTTGAGGGGGGAAGACGGGAGGCTGCTTGCCTTTTTGGCATAAGTGTCTTTTGGCCTCTCCGGAGACCCGGGTAGCGAGACGGCTGCATGCGTCTTCCTGTCGCTGCTTCTGCTCCTCCGCTGCATTTTGGTGCTGTGTTGCTGCTGCTGTTCTTCCTCCTCTCTGTTTCTTTTCAGGGAAGAGGCTCTTGGTTGTGCCCGCTGAGCCGACCTCCATCCGCTCCTCCGTCGGGGTTTTTGGGTTTCGCCTGCAGGGCGTCCTGTTTGGTTGGCGAGGGTGTCGTCGCCTTCTTCCTGGGAGGAGTTGCCGACTCCTTTGGCTTGGGGAGAGGGCGCAGGGAGGGGACGCTGGCACTGCTGCTGCTTTGGCGGGTTGCTTTTCCGCCGACGGTTGGCTCTTGGGTTTGGTTCCTCTCTTGCCAACCGTCTTCCATTCTCCCTCCTTTTGCTCCGCCGGGCCGTTTTGGTTGTGCCGGTTTTTCCGGCTTTTTTCTGCTGTAGTAGCGGCGGCGGCGGCGGTCGTCTGCGAGTTGGTCTTGGGTGCCGGGTTCTTGGTGGGGCACTCTCTGGCCACGTGGTTGGAGTCTCCGCAGACCCAACAGAAGGGCTTCCTGCCCTCCCACGACGACGTAGATCCTTCTCCCCCTGCAGTTGATAATGTTGGGGATTTTGGCCAACTTTTCGCGAGCGACCGTCGCCGCCGGGATGAAGTCGCCAGTCAAGAAGCCCTGCTTTGAGGTGAGCGCCTTTACTTCCTCGACCCTGCCGTACTGAGTGAAGAAAACGCCGACATGGTCTGGTGAGATGTCCATGGGCACTCCGTGCAGAGGTGATCTTGGTTCTGCGCGTGCCCATGTACTCAGTTTCCAGTAGCAGGGTCTTGGTCTGCATGGTGGTGCCGGCCAGTTTTTTGGCCTCGTCGGCGGTGCTGAGCAGGACGTCCCACGTGGCGTAGCTGCGCCTAGCCACCATCTTGCCGTTGATTTTGAGGGCTTTGATGGCCTCCTCTGTAGCGTCCCTGCTGACTCCGATGAGTTTGTGGCTTTTCAGGTCCTTGGTCAGCAGGGAGAGGATCCTGGGCTCGATCTCGCTCAGCGTCTCGGGTATCAGGAGGAATTCCGCTCCCTTCACGTACTCAGCGTACTTGTCCTTGAGGGATTCGTAGTACGCAGCGCCCTTGAGTACTTTCTGGATGGTGCCCTCCTTCCATGCCATGTTGGTGGGTACCGCTGCTGCTGGTTTCTGCTGCACAACTTCCCGCCGACGTGGAGGGAACTGGAGATACTGGTGCCGCCGGTAGTGCCGGTAGTCTTGGTAGTCCAGGTAATCCGGGTGCATCGGGTGCTTCTGGTGCGGGGTGTTGGTGTAGCTGGCAGTAGCGCAGTCCCCCTCCGTGCCTCCCACCGACGCCATGGTGAGAGGAGTGTTGTTATCCGGCCCATCGGAGGCCATGCCTCCTACGTGGCCTTACACCGAGACAACTGTTTCCCGGTGTTTCGCGTTCCGAAGAACACTACTTTTACGCTGGCCCGAGCAATAAACTCCGGGCTGGAAAACAGTTGCCCAAGACACAAAGCAATGGCAAATATCACTGCGGAACAAATGCTACGCTTTGAGCTTCTTATTACAAGACAACACGAAATACAACACAAAATCCCGGGTGGGAAGTGGCTGGTTTTATTTATTTGTAAAAATACAAATTGTGGCTCAAGGCCGAAAATTGGGAGGGGGAAGAAAAACTCGGGTTGGTCTTCAGTACTCTATCCTATACCTAGCTAATCAGAATCACGACCCATACATGCGTTACAATGGTTCTCATTCACCATAAGAATTTGTCCATCACCACTCTTACTTATCATGCACCAAAAATGTCGCAAAAATAACATACCGAGGACCTACAAAACGCCCCAAATGTGTATATACAAAAATTTGTGAATATTTACAATAGTTTGCAAAAATAACTTTAAAAATTTTTTACATGAAATGGAATGTCATGATGGGCAGGGGTATGAAGAAAACAAAAAGTTCCCAAAACATAAAACAATTCAAATAAATGCATATACATCATGTTAATAAGACCCAAACACACCCTCGTAATTAAAGAGGCCACTGTATTCTGCCTGTAGAGACAAAATCAAGCCGCTCTCTTTCTAAGGGGAATGGAGAAGCTGGGTACAAAATAAATTGGACTGGAGAATATATAAGGCTGACCCAGCCGAAAATAAAACAGGACAAAATAACAATGGTCAGTGGGAATCTCGGGCTGGATCATAACAAAAGCAATGGAGCCGGGAACAGGCTAGGACAAATACATTCACTCACATTAACTAGGTACACAAAGAACATCTTACCTAAACTTTGCGGGAGGGTTCCAACGGAATCCACCCCGATGCGCCTAGCAGATCTAGAAGAGAAAATCAAGGCTAGCCCCGGTCACGCGAACCAGGCTCGCTGCATTTATCCACCTTTCACCGAAGACTGTCGGGTGCAGTCGTTTCCGTTCAGTTCTAATCTTCATTTTGAGCTGGTGCTCAAAATATCGGATTAGATCCTGATCCGAAAAGACGGCTTACTCCAAGACTTCCTCCAGACGCGTCATCAAATCACCATTCTAGCCGTGGCCAGTAGCGACAGAAACACCATCCGTTTCACTCCAGAGTACGGGGGCGACACATTGTCCACAGCGTATGCGCGATCAATGAGCACGAGCTCTCGCGGCGCGATACGGGCAGTCAACTCGCCGACATGCTCCCACAACGGGCGAACGCGCGAACAATGGAAGAAGGCGTGCGCAGACGTCTCCTTGATTCCACAAGGTTGCAACGTTCACAATCTGGCAAATCCGCGGGCCCATTGCGAAACGCCTGTCATTGAGCGACAAGCCATTCCGAGCCAATCGCCAGGTGAGAGAGAACTCAGAGTTGCTGAGCCAATCCGCACCCGGCGCCCAAGACCAATGAGAGCGGTACTCCACTCTCGACATGCCGAGCTTACTGCACAGCTTATCCTTCACGGCACCCTCCACTAATCCCCGATAGAAGATTTTCCTAGGCTGTGAAAGGTCACTGGACCGTGGAATGGCCTGTAAGGCCGCCAGACATTCGAGCAGGAATTTCGGTCGCACCCAAGGCCTGACGGTCAGCCAAAGGGTCGGGGGGGTGATGGTAAGGCAAGGGAACATGTCCCTCACTACCCCCGCAAGCAACCGATCTTCCTCCAACGCGCGCCTGAGAAATGCCAACCTCGAAGCAGGCACGTGGCTCCTCAAGTGTGGCATTCCCAGACCCCCTTGACGGACGGAGGTAGCAGGCTCCTTTGCTGACCATGTGTTTGCGTCCTCTCCACAGGCAGGAGAATAGCAAACGCTCGAGCGCCTTCTCGCAGTCATCGCAAAGGGGGAAGTACTGACAGTCGGTAAAGGATCATGGGAGAAGAAGGTATGTGTTACACACCTCCGCCAAGCCCTTCACGGAGAGACCCCATCGACGCCAAATCTTGACGACGCGCCGACCTTTGCTGATACTTCTGACCAGTTTTTTCTCCAGCTGTAAGTCCGGACCGAACCAAACTCCGAGGAGCTTGACCGGCCCGTCCGTCCAGCCGAAGGGCCCCAGGAGGGAAACACCCTTCCAGGCACCTAACCGCAAGCCGGATGACTTGTCGCAGTTAATTCTGGCCCCTGTCACCTTCTCGTACCGTACAAGCGCCTGTTGTGCCGCCTCTATGTCCCTGCGGGAGGACACAAGGTCGTTACGTCATCGGCGTACGCGGAAACCCTGGCTCGAGCTCCACCAGGGACGGCGATTCCACGTAGGACCGGACTGTGCGTCTCGTCCCTTAGCCGGCGAAGTAGCGGCTCCAACGCCAGGACGTAAAGGAGAGACGACAGTGGACAACCCTGTCGGACCGACCTAGACAGCGCGAAAGCGCCCGACAGCTTCCCGTTCACCTGCACCACAGCCTGGGGGAGCGATACAGGAGGCTAATCCAGCGGCTGAAGTCGGGTTTGAATCCGGCGGCCTGCAGGACAGCAGCCAGGTAGCCATGGTCAATCCTATCAAATGCCTTGGACTGATCCAAATTGATCAGCGCGGCCTCATCGTCGTCTTCTACACCCTCTACGATCGTGCGAATCAAGTGCAGGTTGCTCTGAATTGTTCTCCCCTTCACAGAACATGATCTGATCCGGTTCCAACAGAGACTCGGCAACTAGCTGCAAGCGATTCGTCAGGATCTTGGCCAGAATCTTTAACTCTGTGTTTAGCAGAGTTATGGGCCTGTAATCGTCTAATTCCCTCCCAACCTTCTTGCCCTTTCTCAACAGCGTGATCACGCCCCCCCCATCCGACCGGGGATGGACCCCTGCCGAAACCAGTGGTTGAACACGACAGCCAAGATCGGGACAAAAAGGTGCGACATCCTCAAGTACAATTCATAGGGCAAACCATCCAAACCTGGCGACTTGCCTCTGCCGACCTTCTTCAAGGCCACGTAGATTTCGTCCTCCGTAATCTCCCTTCGCAGCTAGCCGCTTCAGCCGGCAAAAGCCGGGGAAAGTCAGCCAAATAGCTGCGAAACTCCTCGTCGCGGAGACCAGGTTCCTTGGTAAAGCGGTGTTCGAAATGCTGCCGGAAAGCCTCGCACATGTCGTCAGTGGACCTTGGGAGATGTCCCTCCGGGTCGCGCACCTCTCGAATGTACCGGTCGCCGACACGGCGGAGGAATTTCTTCCTTGCGCAGTTCCGCGCCCATGTTCACAGCTTCGGAGGGCCATCTTGCTTAACTTAGCCTAATTACCTGACCCATGTAGCGCTCGTTAGTCGGGCGCTACGAACCTCCCTGGCTAAGGCTATCTCTAGGGGATCCCCACCAGCCTCCGCCCGGGCAGAAATTAGCTCTAAGTGTCTTTGCCTTCGCAGCCTTATCTAGGTTGAGCCGTTGGCTGTATTGGGTGGCGAAAGACCCTAATGCTGCTCTTAAGGCTAGCCCACCACTTACTCCCAATGACTCGCCCAATTAACGCCCGCTGAACTACTCTAGTCAGCTGGTCACGAAAGTCCCGCCTGTCCAGTAAGGACTGATTGAACTTCCAGTAACCAGCCATTCTAGGCCTAAATTCTAACGCCACCCGGGCGCAAACGAGAGTTTGTGGTCGAGTAGCCTAGCCAGTGGAACGTTGGACATTCTAAGAAGTCTATGTCGGCTTCTCTCACTAACATCCTATCCAGGTACGCTGATACCCGGGTAGAAGGCCAACTATGCGTCCACGTCCACATGCTCCCATCCGGATGATCGACCCGGTATCTATCGACGAGACCAAATTCGCCGATCAGATCGACCAGGCTGCGATCACCACTCCACCCGCTGGCGCCCTCCCTCTATCCCATTTGGGGGTGGGATGGCATTCCAGTCCCCAACTAAGATTAGCCGTGTTGGATTCACCATGAGGCTCCAACAGCCGAAAGAAAGAGACTCGCTCACCTTGAACGTTGGGCGCGTAAACCGCAATCAGCCGGAACGTCTTGCTTTTCACTGCAATATCGGCCACGATGAGCCGGCCCTCGGCACCGACATGGACAAGGTCGATCCTCGCGTCAGAGGGTACGCTTGACCAGCAAAGAAACTCCTCTGGCATGCCGGCTCCCGTATGCTGAATAGACGACAAAATCATTGGACAGCACACACGAGTCGACTTCGCAAACAAAGTGGGTCTCTTGGATCGCGGCGACATCCACGCCGAAGGACAGGAGGTCACGAAGCAGGCGAACCGCCTTACCCGATCCCTCAAGCCCCTCGCATTCAAGCTGGCTATCTTGATAGACATCTAGTAGATCTGAAAGAAAAACACTTAAACACGAGCACATACCGGGTAAAAATCATTGGGGGAAAGGACCCCGACGGACTGTCCAAGGGAACCAGTTCCTACATCGGACGTAACCCGTCCGTCATGGACAATGCCGCCAACGTCCGTTGGGTATGTTAGTTTTACTACCCTATATAACGAGGGGTGGAGCAAAACTGGGAGTCGGCCTGCACAATTTTTCGCCATTTTGCGTAGTTCAGGAGTACCACTCCTCATCATGACGATGTTGGGATATAGTTTTCGGCAGCCTCGTGATCCCACACTTTTAGATTGCCCCCTGTAGTCCTGATGAGGGTAATTACCCCGGGGCGTCGGGGAAGTTGAACGGGTCTTCGGACGACTTGCCGTTGACCTCTTTGAGCTTGAGGAGTGGCTTCAAAAGTGCACGCCTTTGTGCGCTCCACTCCCTAGCAACGTCCTTTGAGTCTATTTTCATTAGGGCTTCGCCCCTCAGGAGAATCTTTTTCTTTCTGGGCTGGGACGTTGTAGGAGAAGGGGTGGGAGTGGGGGGAGAGAGTTTTCCTTGGTGTAAGTGGGGTCAGCTTGAAGACCGGGGACTGGGAAAAGGAAAGATGTTTGCTGATTTTTTTGAGGGGAAGACGGGAGGCTGCTTGCCTTTTTGGCATAAGTGTCTTTTGGCCTCTCCGGAGACCCGGGTAGCGAGACGGCTGCATGCGTCTTCCTGTCGCTGCTTCTGCTCCTCCGCTGCATTTTGGTGCTGTGTTGCTGCTGCTGTTCTTCCTCCTCTCTGTTTCTTTTCAGGGAAGAGGCTCTTGGTTGTGCCGCTGAGCCGACCTCCATCCGCTCCTCCGTCGGGGGTTTTTGGGTTTCGCCTGCGGGGCGTCTGTTTGGTTGGCGAGGGTGTCGTCGCCTTCTTCCTGGGAGGAGTTGCCGACTCCTTTGGCTTGGGAGAGGGCGCAGGAGGGGACGCTGGCACTGCTGCTGCTTTGGCGGGTTGCTTTTCCGCCGACGGTTGGCTCTTGGGTTTAGTTTCCTCTCTTCCAACCGTCTTCCATTCTCCCTCCTTTTGCTCCGCCGGGCCGTTTTTTGGTTGTGCCGGTTTTTCCGGCTTTTCTGCTGTAGTAGCGGCGGCGGCGGCGGTCGTCTGCGGAGGTTGGGTCTTGGGTGCCGGGTTCTTGGTGGGGCACTCTGGCCACGTGGTTGGGAGTCTCCGCAGACCCAGCAGAAGGGCTTCCTGCCCTCCACGACGACGTAGATCCTTCTCCCCCTGCAGTTGATAATGTTGAGGGATTTTGGCCAGCTTTTCGCGACGACCGTCGCCTGGGATGAAGTCGCCAGTCAAGAAGCCCTGCTTTGAGGTGAGCGCCTTTACTTCCTCGACCCTGCCGTACTGAGTGAAGAAAACGCCGACATGGTCTGGTGAGATGTCCATGGGCACTCCGTGCAGGGTGATCTTGGTTCTGCGCGTGCCCATGTACTCAGTTTCCAGTAGCAGGGTCTTGGTCTGCATGGTGGTGCCGGCCAGTTTTTTGGCCTCGTCGGCGGTGCTGAGCAGGACGTCCCACGTGGCGTAGCTGCGCCTAGCCACCATCTTGCCGTTGATTTTGAGGGCTTTGATGGCCTCTCTATGGCGTCCCTGCTGACTCCGATGAGTTTGTGGCTTTTCAGGTCCTTGGTCAGCAGGGAGAGGATCCTGGGCTCGATCTCGCTCAGCGTCTGGTATCCCGGGAGGATTTCCGCTCCCTTCACGTACTCAGCATGCTTGTCCTTGAGGGATTCGTAGTACGCAGCGCCCTTGAGTACTTTCTGGATGGTGCCCTCCTTCCATGCCATGTTGGTGGGTACCGCTGCTGCTGGTTTCTGCTGCACAACTTCCGCCGACGTGGAGGGAACTGGAGATGCTGGTGCCGCCGGTAGTGCCGGTAGTCTCGGTAGTCCAGGTAATCCGGGTGCTTCGGGTGCTTCTGGTGCGGGGGGTGTTGGTGTAGCTGGCGGTAAACGCCAGTCCCCCTCCGTGCCTCCCTTTTGACGCCATGGTGAGAGGAGTGTTGTTATCCGGCCCTTCGGAGGCCATGCCTCCTACGTGGCCTTACACCGGACAACTGCTTCCCGGTGTTTCGCGTTCCGAAGAACACTACTTTTACGCTGGCCCGAGCAATAAACTCGGGCTGGAAAACAGTTGCCCAAGACACAAAGCAATGGCAAATATCACTGCGGAACAAATGCTACGCTTTGAGCTTCTTATTACAAGACAACACGAAATACAACACAAAATCCCGGGTGGGAAGTGGCTGGTTTTATTTATTTGTAAAGAAATACAAATTGTGGCTCAAGGCCGAAAATTGGGAGGAAGAAAAACTCGGGTTGGTCTTCAGTACTCTATCCTATACCTAGCTAATCAGAAACACGAACCATACATGCGTTACAATGGTTCTCATTCACCATAAAATTTGTCCATCACCACTCTTACTTATCATGCACCAAAAATGTCGCAAAAATAACATACCGAGGACCTACAAAACGCCCCAAATGTGTATATAAAAATTTGTGAATATTTACAATAGTTTGCAAAAATAACTTTAAAAATTTTTTACATGAAATGGAATGTCATGATGGGCAGGGGTATGAAGAAAACAAAAGTTCCCAAAACATAAAACAATTCAAATAAATGCATATACATCATGTTAATAAGACCCAAACACACCCTCGTAATTAAAAGAGGCCACTGTATTCTGCCTGTAGAGACAAAATCAAGCCGCTCTCTTTCTAAGGGGAATGGAGAAGCTGGGTACAAAATAAATTGGACTGGAGAATATATAAGGCTGACCCAGCCGAGAATAAAACGGGACAAAATAACAATGGTCAGTGGGAATCTCGAACTGGATCATAACAAAAGCAATGGAGCCGGGAACAGGCTAGGACAAATACATTACTCCATTAACTAGGTACACAAAAGAACATCTTTTACCTAAACCACGGGAGGTTCCAACGGAATCCACCCCGATGCGCCTAGCAGATCTAGAAGAGAAAATCAAGGCTAGCCCCGGTCACGCGAACCAGGCTCGCTGCATTTATCCACCTTTCACCGAAGACTGTCGGGTGCAGTCGTTTTCCGTTCAGTTCTAATCTTCATTTTGAGCTGGTGCTCAAAATATCGGATTAGATCCTGATCCAGACGGCCTCCCCGCAAGACTTCCTCAGACGCGTCATCCAAATCACCATTCTAGCCGTGGCCAGTAGCGACAGAAACACCATCCGTTTCACTCCAGAGTACGGGGGCGACATTGTCCACAGCGTATGCGCGATCAATGAGCACGAGCTCTCGCGGCGCGATACGAGCAGTCAACTCGCCGACATGCTCCCACAACGGGCGAACGCGCGAACAATGGAAGAAGGCGTGCGCAGACGTCTCCTTGATTCCAAGGTTGCAACGTTCACAATCTGGCAAATCCGCCAGGCCCATTGCGAAACGCCTGTCATTGAGCGACAAGCCATTCCGAGCCAATCGCCAGGTGAGAGAGAACTCAGAGTTGCTGAGCCAATCCGCACCCGGCGCCCAAGACCAATGAGAGCGGTACTCCACTCTCGACATGCCGAACTTACTGCACAGCTTATCCTTCACGGCACCCTCCACTAATCCCCGATAGAAGATTTTCCTAGGCTGTGAAAGGTCACTGGACCGTGGAATGGCCTGTAAGGCCGCCAGACATTCGAGCAGGAATTTCGGTCGCACCCAAGGCCTGACGGTCAGCCAAGGTCGGGGGGTGGTGGTAAGGCAAGGGAACATGTCCCTCACTACCCCCGCAAGCAGCCGATCTTCCTCCAACGCGCGCCTGAGAAATGCCAACCTCGAAGCGAGCACGTGGCTCCTCAAGTGTGGCATTCCCAGACCCCCTTGACACGGACGGAGGTAACAGGCTCCTTTGCTGACCATGTGTTTGCGTCCTCTCCACAGGCAGGAGAATAGCAAACGCTCGAGCGCCTTCTCATGATCATCGCAAAGGGGAAGTACTGACAGTCGGTAAAGGATCATGGAAAGAGGTATGTGTTACACACCTCCGCCAAGCCCTTCACGGAGAGACCCCGTCGACGCCGTCTTGATAGCGCGCCGACCTTTGCTGAGTACTCTGACCAGTTTTTCTCCAGCTGTAAGTCCGGACCGAACCAAACTCCGAGGAGCTTGACCGGCCCGTCCGTCCAGCCGAAGGGCCCCGGGAGGGGAAACTCCCTTCCAGGCACCTAACCGCAAGCCGGATGACTTGTCGCAGTTAATTCTGGCCCCTGTCTGCCTTCTCGTACCGTACAAGCGCCTGTTGTACCGCCTCTATGTCCCTGCGGGAGGACACAAAGGTCGTTACGTCATCGGCGTACGCGGAAACCCTGGCCCGAGCTCCACCAGGGACGGCGATTCCACGTAGGACCGGACTGTGCGTCGTCCCTTAGCCGGCAATAGCGGCTCCGCGCCAGGACGTAAAGGAGAGACGACAGTGGACAACCCTGTCGGACCGACCTAGACAGCGCGAAAGCGCCCGACAGCTTCCCGTTCACCTGCACCACAGCCTGGGGGAGCGATACAGGAGGCTAATCCAGCGGCTGAAGTCGGGTTTGAATCCGGCGGCCTGCAGGACAGCAGCCAGGTAGCCATGGTCAATCCTATCAAATGCCTTGGACTGATCCAAATTGATCAGCGCGGCCTCATCGTCGTCTTCTACACCCTCTACGATCGTGCGAATCAAGTGCAGGTTGCTCTGAATTGTTCTCCCTTCACAGAACAAGTCTGATCCGGTTCCAACAGAGACTCGGCAACTAGCTGCAAGCGAATTCGTCAGGATCTTGGCCAAAATCTTTAACTCTGTGTTTAGCAGGATTGTAGACCTATGTCGTCTAATTCCCTCCCAACCTTCTTGCCCTTTCTCAACAGCGTGATCACGCCCCTGGTGATCCGACCGGGGATGGACCCCTGCCGAAACCAGTGGTTGAACACGACAGCCAAGATCGGGACAAAAAGGTGCGACATCCTCCAAGTACAATTCATAGGGCAAACCATCCAAACCTGGCGACTTGCCTCTGCCGACCTTCTTCAAGGCCACGTAGATTTCGTCCTCCGTAATCTCCCCTTCGCAACTAGCCGCTTCAGCCGGCAAAAGCCGGGGAAAGTCAGCCAAATAGCTGCGAAACTCCTCGTCGCGGAGACCAGGTTCCTTGGTAAAGCGGTGTTCGAAATGCTGCCGGAAAGCCTCGCACATGTCGTCAGTGGACCTTAGGAGATGTCCCTCCGGGTCGCGCACCTCTCGAATGTACCGGTCGCCGGCACGTACATTTCTTCCTTGCGCAGTTCCGCGCCCATGTTCACGCTGGAAGACATCTTGCTTAACTTAGCCCTAATTACCTGACCCATGTAGCGCTCGTTAGTCGGGCGCTGCAGGGCCTCCTTGGCTAAGGCTATCTCTGAGGGATCCCCACCAGCCTCCGCCCAGGCAAAATTAGCTCTAAGTGTCTTTGCCTTCGCAGCCTTATCTAGGTTAGACATTGGCTGTATTGGGTGGCGAAAGACCTAATGCTATCCTTAAGGCTAGCCCACACCACTTACTCCCAATGACTCGCCCAATTAACGCCCGCTGAACTACTCTAGTCAGCTGGTCACGAAAGTCCCGCCTGTCCAGTAAGGACTGATTGAACTTCCAGTAACCAGCCATTCTAGGCCTAAATTCTAACGCCACCCGGGCACAAACGAGTTTGTGGTCCGAGTAACCCCAACCAGTGGAACGTTGGACATTCTAAGAAGTCTATGTCGGCTTCTCTCACTAACATCCTATCCAGGTACGCTGATACCCGGAGGTAGAAGGCCAACTATGCGTCCACGTCCACATGCTCCCATCCGGATGATCGACCCGGTATCTATCGACGAGACCAAATTCGCCGATCAGATCGACCAGGCTCGCGATCACCACTCCACCCGCTAGCGCCCCTCCCTCTATCCCATTTGGGGGTTAGGATGGCATTCCAGTCCCCAACTAAGATTAGCCGTGTTGGATTCACCATGAAGGGCTCCAACAGCCGAAAGAAAGAGACTCGCTCACCTTGAACGTTGGGCACGCGTAAACCGCAATCAGCCGGAACGTCTTGCTTTTCACTGCAATATCGGCCACGATGAGCCGGCCCTCGGCACCGACATGGACAAGGTCGATCCTCGCGTCCAGGGTACGCTTGACCGTAAAAAACTCCTCTGGCATGCCGGCTCCCGTATGCTGAATAGACGACAAAATCGTTGGACAGCACACACGAGTCGACTTCGCAAACAAAGTGGGTCTCTTGGATCGCGGCGACATCCACGCCGAAGGACAGGAGGTCACGAAGCAGGCGAGCCGCCTTACCCCGATCCCTCAAGCCCCTCGCATTCAAGCTGGCTATCTTGATAGACATCTAGTAGATCTGAAAAGAGAAAAACACTTAAACACGAGCGCATACCGGGTAAAAATCATTGGGGAAAGGACCCCGACGGACTGTCCAAGGGAACCAGTTCCTACATCGGACGTAACCCGTCCGTCATGGACAATGCCGCCAACGTCCGTTGGGTATGTTAGTTTTACTACCCTATAACGAGGGGTGGAGCAAAACTGGGAGTCGGCCTGCCACAATTTTTCGCCATTTTGCGTAGTTCAGGAGTACCACTCCTCATCATGACGATGTTGGGATAAAGAGTTTTCGGCAGCCTCCACGTGATCCCACACTTTTAGGTTGCCCCCTGTAGTCTGATGAGGGTAATTACCCCCGGGGCGTCGGGGAAGTTGAACGGGTCTTCGGACGACTTGCCGTTGACCTCTTGAGCTTAAGGAGTGGCTTCAAAAGTGCACGCCTTTGTGCATTCCCACTCTAGCGTCCTTTTGAGTCTATTTTCATTGGAGCTTCGCCCCTCGGGAGAATCTTTTTCTTTCTGGGCTGGGACGTTTGTAGGAGAAGGGGTGGAGTGGGGAGAGAGTTTTCCTTGGTGTAAGTGGGGTCAGCTTGAAGACCGGGGACTGGGAAAAGGAAAGATGTTTGCTGATTTTTTTGAGGGGGAGACAGGCTGCTTGCCTTTTTAGCATAAGTGTCTTTTGGCCTCTCCGGAGACCCGGGTAGCGAGACGGCTGCATGCGTCTTCCTGTCGCTGCTTCTGCTCCTCCGCTGCATTTTGGTGCTGTGTTGCTGCTGCTGTTCCTCCTCTGTTTCTTTTCGGGAAGAGGCTCTTGGTTGTGCCGCTGAGCCGACCTCCATCCGCTCCTCCGTCGGGGGTTTTTTGGGTTTCGCCTGCAGGGCGTCCTGTTTTTTGGTTAGCGAGGTACTAATCGCCTTCTTCCTGGGAGGAGTTGCCGACTCCTTTGGCTTGGGAGAGGGCGCAGGAGGGGACGCTGGCACTGCTGCTGCTTTGGCCGTGGGTTGCTTTCCGCCGACGGTTGGCTCTTGGGTTTGGTTCCTCTCTTGCCAGCCGTCTTCCATTCTCCCTCCTTTTGCTCCGCCGAGCCCGTTTTGGTTGTGCCGGTTTTTCCGGCTTTTGCTTCCAACAATAGCGGCGGCGGCGGCGGTCGTCTGCGGAGGTTGGGTCTTGGGTGCCGGGTTCTTGGTGGGGCGCTCTCTGGCCACGTGGTTGGAGTCTCCATAGACCCAGCAGAAGGGGCTTCCTGCCCTCCACGACGACGTAGATCCTTCTCCCCCTGCAGTTGATAATGTTGGGGATTTTGGCCAACTTTTCGCGAGCGACCGTCGCCTGCAGGATGAAGTCGCCAGTCAAGAAGCCCCTGTTTTGAGGAGTGAGCGCCTTTACTTCCTCGACCCTGCCGTACTGAGTGAAGAAAACGCCGACATGGTCTGGTGAGATGTCCAGCGGGCACTCCGTGCAGGGTGATCTTGGTTCTGCGCGTGCCCATGTACTCAGTTTCCAGTAGCAGGGTCTTGGTCTGCATGGTGGTGCCGGCCAGTTTTTTGGCCTCGTCGGCGGTGCTGAGCAGGACGTCCGATGGCGTAGCTGCTAGCCACCATCTTGCCGTTGATTTTGAGGGCTTTGATGGCCTCCTCTATAGCGTCCCTGCTGACTCCGATGAGTTTGTGGCTTTTCAGGTCCTTGGTCAGCAGGGAGAGGATCCTGGGCTCGATCTCGCTCAGCGTCTCTGGTATCGGGAGGATTTCCGCTCCCTTCACGTACTCAGCGTGCTTGTCCTTGAGGGATTCGTAGTACGCAGCGCCTTGAGTACTTTCTGGATCTCCTCCTTCCATGCCATGTTGGTGGGTACCGCTGCTGCTGGTTTCTGCTGCACAACTTCCGCCGACGTGGAGGGAACTGGAGATATTGGTGCCGCCGGTAGTGCCGGTAGTCTCGGTAGTCAGGTAATCCGGGTGCTTCGGGCCTTCTGGTGCGGGGGTGTTGGTGGCGGTAGCGCCGGTCCTCGTCCTCCCACCGACGCCATGGTGAGAGGAGTGTTGTTATCAAGCCCATCGGAGGCCATGCCTCTACATTGGCCTTACACCGGACAACTGCTTCCCGGTGTTCGCGTTCGAAGAACACTACTTTTACGCTGGCCCGAGCAATAAACTCGGGCTGGAGAAAACAAGATGCACCCAAGACACAAAGCAATGGCAAATATCACCGGAACAAATGCTACGCTTTGAGCTTCTTATTACAGAACAACACAATACAACACAAAATCCCGGGTGGGAAGTGGCTGGTTTTATTTATTTGTAAAAATACAAATTGTGGCTCAAGGCCGAAAATTGGGAGGAAGAAAAACTCGGGTTGGTCTTCATTACTCTATCCTATACCTAGCTAATCAGAATCACGACCCATACATGCGTTACAATGGTTCTCATTCACCATAAGAATTTGTCCATCACCACTCTTACTTATCATGCACTAAATGTCGCAAAAATAACATACCGAGGACCTACAAAACGCCCCAAATGTGTATATAAAAATTTGTGAATATTTACAATAGTTTGCAAAAATAACTTTAAAAATTTTTTACATGAAATGGAATGTCATGATGGGCAGGGGTATGAAGAAAACAAAAAGTTCCCAAAACATAAAACAATTCAAATAAATGCATATACATCATGTTAATAAGACTTGACACCCTCTAATTGAAGAGGCCACTGTATTCTGCCTGTAGAGACAAAATCAAGCCGCTCTCTTTCTAGGGGAATGGGAGAAGCTGGGTACAAAATAAATTGGACTAGGAGAATA